>JAZBGZ010000061.1:9912-38326 GCA_037414795.1 Stenodera caucasica
GGGAGGACTATTCGAAAAAAAAAAAACAAAAATTAACGAATTTTAATAATCGAAACCAAAAATTTAGTAGAAGAGTCTCTAAAAAAAAAAACTATAAAAACGTGTAATTTGTTTGTTTTTCAATTAACAAAACAGTGCCTGTTTTGCATTAACAGTGTGTGCGTTTTTTTGATTATTCCTTTTTTTTTGTTTATACAATAGAATGTAGCTCATTTTTTTTTAGATAGAAAAACAGATGCAATTCCACCAAATATCGTTTTTATTTTGTAAACAAACATTTCTTTATTACTGATTTCTACCATTTTCATTATTATTAAAATTATGAAATGGAAACATTAAAATTCAAAGAAGCAGTGGAGCTTTAAATTATGTTATAGTAGCGATTGCCTGTATAAACATTTTTATCACTTTGCGTCTCCGTCAGTGGAAAGTGTCTGGATTGTATTCGATTTTTCGAGTTTTTTGTGATTTTCGGAAAATAATTCTAATTAAATTATAATTCACTGAAATCACCTGTTACCTGCAGGTATTGATGTCAACCATTTAGTTCACTGTCTGGGAATAACAGTCTTAATGGGACCAAGAAAGATTGTTTTATTAATTAACGATCAATAATAATCAAAATCGAATCAAACAGACACTAACCAAATCCGTAATATTTATATAAAATTTCTTCAACAATAATTATCTAATAAATCAATAAATATAAATAACAAAAATAATTATAACAGCATCAATAACTTAGAATGACAGCATTTTATAACTGTTTATTTTTTCTTCTCTAGTTGTATTAGATTTATATAATATTGAAATTTGTTTTTAGGAAAGAATCATATTTGCCACACTGTATGGGTGACATTTTCACAAAAAAAGTAAATTCTTTCACATTTTAAAAAGATGGTCACGCTAATTAAAATTCATTAAAAATGGTCCAGCCATAATCATCATTATTATTATAATTAATATATTATTTAAAAACGGAAAATTTGAATTTAATTATTTAAAAATTCAACTAACAATTAATATACAAATTGTGGTTTTATACAAATCGTGCCATCAATTCTTAAAATGCTGCTCTTGTGTTTAATTACAGCAATCAATAAATTTAGAAAACAAGCTCGAAATTATTGAAGCACATTATTTTTTCTTTTTTGTTCAAAAATAGTTACAGCACGTGCTATATTGCTTTATTATTATTTTAATTTATTTTTTGATTAAGTGTATTACTAATAATAATTAAAAAAACAAAAATGTCACACATACACAATTTACAATAGATATTGTATCAGGCTTACAAAAATTTGTGTGTTAATTTTTATATATTTATATAATTTGTAATTTTTTTGCAAATTTTAACCCATTTGCCCCTCCCCTGTATGCGGTCCATGTAGCATGTGAAGATAGCTTGAAGATTCGCATTTTATTTTTATTTTTGAAGAAAGCACCATAATTTTACAAATAACTCGACATAGTTTTAGATTATTTTTTGTTATTTATTATTATATTTTCATAATATATTAAGTTAAATAGTCCACTTTAAATATTTATTTAATTATTGTTCATTGATTGGGTCCGTTTTAGAATATAAATTTGAAACTATAATTCAATAGAAAAATATCGAAGAATTTTTGATTTATCAATAATATTCCATCAAAAATTCTACAATATTCAACTTAGAGTTTCCACAGATGTTAATCGTTATTATTATGAGACAATCAATTTTATTATCTAATATTTGAGAATAATTTGGGAAGAATTATTCTCAAATAATAAACCAAATTTATACCCAAAATAATAACAATTCAAATAGTTGTAGTTCAACAATGCAACAATATTGCAATATAAACTAAACTTATCGTTCAACTATTTTGATGATTTTATTCCAACAACGATTATTTACAGGATTTGACTCCTAGATTTAGTGTTTTTTGGGGGGTAAATTATGATCGGTCCTATCAATTTTAATTGTAATATGTATATATGTAAATATAGGGTTGATTCAAAAAACGTTTTGTTGCGTTGCATTGCAGGATATAAATATATGTGTGGATTACGTTTGAAATTGAAAGGACGTTTGATAAAGGGAACTGATAGATTTAACATCAACTGTCTTTTATTGGGGATTAATTTTTTGTGAATTATCTGTTTGTTATGGAGAAAATTATCAACAAATGCTGGGACATTGTTGTTATTCATTGTTAATTTCACATAAAGTTAATCTACAAATTTACTGATCATACAACTATGACGTTGGTGATGTTTCAATTTATTGTATTGTTTTAGTTTTAGTTTATTAATAATTCTAATTATCGATAGCGATATGAGCAGCAAAAGCAGTTGATATTTATATGTAGTTATACGATACCTTCTCCATCAAACTACACAGCACAGACTTGATTTAATCACGTTGATTATCTCGATATTATTCAATTTAACATAATAGAATAGTAAATAATTAGTGATTATGTATAAAGAATTCGATGTATTTAAAAAATGATCGATAAATTCAAAATAATAACGTATATTTGGAATATAGTCGAGATAAAATAACGTGTATGCGGACATAGCATTCTGGCTATGGCGATGTTTGGGAGGGGCGGGGCCTATCTCAGACATCAGCTGATTTAGAACTGATGCTGGGCGTACGGCTATGTAATACAACTTTATGGCCATTTTTCGTAACATAACCGTCACTTTCAACTAATACGGCTGTTTGACGTGCCTCTAATTCCCCATCACCATCAACATCACCATCATCTGATTGATCTGTTGTACCGCTACGTTGACGTTTATGTTTACGCCAAGCATTTTGTATTAATCTAGCACAATATTCTTCACGTTGTCTCCATAATGTTGAACTAACTGGTTCATAACCAACTTCACTTGGTCTAGCTTGCACTTCACTTAATTCAGCTGATTCTTCAATAGCATTACCCTTACGGGCGAAAAAGTCTTTTGTTAGTGCATCTAATATATCAACACAAAACATTAGATCACCCTTGCATATAGGTATGTCCATAGAAACAATTTTATATTTATTTGGTTTGTGAATTTGTAATGGTGGTTCTAGTACATCAAGGAAGTCCGATAATTGATCGTAACGTATATATTGAGTACCGTCCGGATCGAATTGTTGCCATATTTCATAATACATATCGTAATCATCATCTGTTAAACCTTCTTGTACATCTTCAGTTGCTTGAGAATAATTTTCTAATATAACAGCAATATACATATTGATCACAATCAAAAACGAAATGACCAGATAGCTAAGCAAAAATGCTATACCAATTGTTGAACTGCCACAATTACCAGTTTCGCCTATTTCATTATTCGGTAATTTACAATCATCCTCATTGATAATACCATCTAAAACACTATCCCATCCGGCCGATGTCGACATCTAAATCGATAATAAACGAATTAATTTTCAATATAAATAGATAAATAATTTTAATTGACCTGAAATAGGAGTATCATCGATTGTCCGAACGTTTTAAAATTATAAACATCATCCAATCCGCTTTTATCTTTAACGTGCATAAAGAACGACATACCGAATATGGCAAATATGAACATGACCAAAAATAACAACAAACAGATGTTGAACAATGCCGGCAGTGACATGGCTAATGCAAAAAGCAACGTTCTTATGCCTTTAGCCCCTTTAACCAAACGTAATACACGTCCAACTTTAGCAACACGTACCACTCTCAATAATGTTGGTGATACGAAATATTTTTCAATAATATCACTAAGTACCAATCCTAATATCGATAATATTACAACAACCAAATCGAATAAATTCCATGGTTCTGTGAAATAGTGGTAACGTAATGCAAATATTTTCATTAGGCACTCTGTTGTGAATATAGCTATGAAAATCCCATTGAGGTAGTCCAGTACTTTCGTGAATGTCTCCTTTTGTTGATAATGATCCATTGTCATTGTCAACATATTCAAACCGATAAACAACATTATGAACATATCGAACTTTTTATTTGTTACTATTTCGAAAACTATAGCTTGAGGCTTCCACTAATACAACATAAAATAATCATTAACAATTATATTAATATAATTCATTATTATTATTATTATTATTACCCTTGGTCGTGGTATAGCTTTCATCGGTTTCTTTGAGCCCATTTTCTTCATTGCATTATAATATTTTTTCTGATCTTCAGTCATGAACATTTCCAATGAACCACCCGCCTAAAATCACAAAAATCATTCAATATCGTAATTTATATTATCATTATAATTACCTTTTTCTTTTGTTCGTTAAAATTATCGATGATCACACCGATGAATAGATTTAGTGTAAAAAACGATCCAAAAATGATAAAAAATACAAAATATAAATACATATAGATATTCGTCTCTCTAATAGGCTGTTTATCTATCTATAAAATAATTAAAAATAGAATTGATTTGATTATAATAATAAATTATAGTTACATCTCTTGAATCTATGGCATCATTCATGATTTGTATCCAGCCTTTGAATGTGGCTACTTGGAATAAACATAGATAGGCTTTTCCAACATGATCGAAATTCATACGTGAATTCTCCCATGTGTAATTTTCCGCTTTGCAAGCGTTCACATCCGGTATAATTTCGAAGCTTAATGTTGTTTTATTTGCGTCTACACACTAAAAATTTTCTAATTATTATAAATATAATTTTAATTATTTGATTGATTACCTTAAAATATTTGCCAGCAAACAATTGTACACCCATAATAGCGAAAATCAACCAAAATATCAAGCACACTAATAGTACATTGAAGATAGATGGTATAGCTTGTACTAGAGCATTAACAACAACCCTCATCCCTTGCATACGGGACATGGCACGTAAAGGTCTTAAAGCTCTCAATGTTCTCATTGTTTTGAACGCTTGAATACCGCCAGCACCGCATAATGAGGCAATAAAATTAATTAACGATACCATTACAATAATAAAATCTAACCAGCACCATGCATTTGTGAAATATTTTTGAAAACCTAATGCTAACCATTTTATCAACATTTCGAAAAAAAATATCACCGTAAATATCCTATCCATATAATACAATATATCTTGTAATATCGGTCTTGATGATAAATGTACATCTTCTAATGCCAATGCTAAACTGCTCAATAATATCATTGTTATAACAGCTGTTTCGAAATATTTATTTTCGATTAATTGATAAGTTTTATAGCGTAAATTCGACCATCCTTGCCAAAATGGTGAATCATCATCGCCGGCTAAAAACGGAAATTTTTTGTAACAAGTCTCCGGAAAACAATCAGCTGAATATTCATCGATAATTATATCTTCTGTTGCCGCATCAATGATCAGATTTTCGTGTAAAGGTCCTTGACATTCGCACACATCCTCTTCCATATCTAAACAATAACAATCATAATAACGAAATAAGCGAAATTTCGAAACAAATCACCATCTTCGATTCCCAATTCCTCTTTACTAGCATCACGTTTCTCTTCATGCTCATCTAACATATCAGCACTACCTTTATGACTTTCGTCTTTAAATCTATGCTTATGACTACCATATGATTTATTACTAATTTCATCTTCATCTAAATGACCGATAAAATCGCCGTGTTCTAATATCGAATTACCTATTATTTTACTTTTATTGATATTATTTTTACCTCGTTTCAAATTCATCTTTGAATCGCCTAAAATTCGATTTTATCAACAATTAATTGTAGTTAAAATCGATTAAAATTACCGTGTATTGTAAATTCCATACCATCACCAATTGTCACTTCTAGACGATCTTTTGGACTTTTTTTATCTTTAAATATTATACCATCAGCTAATATTTCATCACCGGATATTTCCAAACCGCCATCACGAGCATCTAAAATAACCTCAATTTTACTCAATTCCACCATATCAATTATATAAATTTAATCATCAATCAATATATAATATTATTTATAAACAGTTGGAATAAACACAAATCGGTCTAACTATATGTTATTATTGTTGATAGTTAGTTGTTGTTGAAAGCCAAAAAAATTTTTGCTAAATTCATGAATTTTCAGTGTTAGAAAATAAAGACATGCAAACTAAATTAAAGGTATAATAAATATAGTTAACTATAGCAAATCAATTATAATCGATGTTTGTTTATTGGGAAATTTCACGACAGTGACGTATTTTGGTTCAAATACATTACTGTTTATTCGTCGCGAATTTCTTTTAGATGGTCTTTTGTTATAAGTGCGAATTGTAAATGAATCCAGAATAATTGCAGAAGAACCTAGAATACGATGCAAATAATCTCAAATAAAACAATTAAAATTATAGTCTACTATATTATAGATTAGTTTCGATTGAATCACCATCTAAAGAGTACATGCTTTTATAGTTATATTTATATTTATATAAATATATATAGAGATTGTTTTTTTTTTATATTATATAATAAGCACTACAATTTGAGCAGCAAGCAAAACCAGCGAGCTATTCAGATTGTTGGATAAAAACCTTGGTTCCAACTGTTGGACGGTCCCTCACCTGACGGCTGGTCGGATATTTGGTTGGTCAACTTGAATCGTACCATTTTAAAGATATGTAAACCACTAGCCTTTATCCATCCAATAAAACGGCCTATTCTGTCAAAGGCCTCCGCTATTTTATTTGTATCATTATCGGCTGTCGGTGCTGATAAATTCGATGATCCGAAATTGCTCAAAAGCAAAGCCAAGAAAAGATTAAGTACCTAAAAACAATACCAAATTCAATCGTTTTATAATAAAATTAATAATTAATATACCACAAGATTGCCGATAACAACAGTTGCTAAAAAGAATGGTATACAAGAGACATCACCAACACGCATACAATCCCACATTGATTCGATCCATTCACCGCACAATACACGAAAAACAATCATGAATGAATGCATAAAATCGGTGAAATTCCAACGGGGTAATTCATGATCCGGAAAACGATCAACATTATCTAGAAAATCACATAAAATATCACATAAATCATCGATAATTATAAATCGTTTCTAATCACCTGTATAATTTTTACCAAACAATTGCATACCCATTACGGCGAATATGAAAATAATAATACACAAAACAAATGTCAAATTGCCTAAAGCACCCATTGTTCTGCCCATTATCGATATCAATAAATTCAAAGTTGGCCATGATTTAGCCAATTTAAACACTCTCAACTATAATGTTAGAATAAAATCATTGATTGAAATTTAAATGAATTATGAAACTTGCCAATCTGAATGATCGTAAAACTGATAATCCTTGTACACCTTCTAATCCCAATTCGAGTAATGATAATGCTACTATTATAAAATCGAATATATTCCAGCCTTCTTGAAAATAATATTTTGGACTCATTGCAATCAATTTCATTGTTGCTTCAATCATGAATGTTGCCGTGAAGAACTATAATTTAATTAATTATTATCTTCATAATTTTTTATAAATATTTAGACTAACGTAATTGCCGCTTTTGAGGGCCCTTTCTAGATCTTTATCCATATCGTGATGGTCCAATGCCATAAATAACGTATTGACAACAATACATAATGTTATAAATAATTCAACAAATGGATCGAATACAATTAATGCAACATATTTTTGTAATGTCAACCATAATGTACAACAATCCCAAACACATAATGTATCAATTATTTGTAATGTATTAGCTAGAAGACGTTCTTTTAATGTTGGCTCTTCTTCTTCATCATTATTTGCTGAGAAATAATAAACAGAAACTGAAGCAAATATTAGTTATGGTGTTGTTGACACACTCTTTTTTGGGGAAAGAGGTTTTTTTGTGCATTGCGATTGTGCTTACAGCCGTTCTTAACCGCCGGTTAAGTTTAATGCTGTTACATTCCATATATATATATCTACATATATATGTGATAAAAGCTAAAAGCTACTATATTTACGGTATTGTTTTCTATGTCGTATATAGTTTGTTCCAATTAATAAAAACAATTCCGTAAATTAACGTATTTATATTTAAAACACCATCGAAATCGCTTCTATCAATATTTCGGTTAAGAACAATCAAAAATAATTTACGTGTTCTAGTAAGTGTTTTACTAGAAGCTCATGCCGTTATTCTATCCATTTAATATTATTCAATTAACAATAATTAAAGTATACACCAATCGCATCAGCTAAAACTAATTTATTTCAACATCAACTAATTTCTAATTAACTCCTTAAATGTTAACATGAATCCCAAAATTGAGTCTAATCACCTAAATTATAATAATAAAAAATCTGTATTATTATTATTATTATTATTATAGTTTAGTGTGCGGATTTTGGTGCTAACATGGAACAATTAAGGGGCCAAATGGGCCGATGAAAAATCGATTCTATCTACCTAACCACCTGTGCTTGATACAAAAAAACGGATCGAGTGCCAAATACTTATTTGAATTATTACATATTTCTATTTACCTAAGAAAATTTTCTTGTTTATATATCCCTCCATTATGTACAAAATGTAGTAAATAAATAATGTATTAGTTGGTAAAATCTAGCAACATAGATTTATTATAATTTTATAATTAAATGATATTGATCGTGGTGCAGTTGCTAGTTGGAGAAATTAATAATAAATTAAGCTAATTGCGATGGTGTGTTTTATATTATTATTATTATTATAATCTAATAATTGAATTGGAGATGGGATTAATATGATTGGGATATATAATGAATGAATTTATTTTACCTCCATGATCACTGGCGCGACTTTGACGGCCTGCTGCTTGATCAATAATATCATTCAATACCATAACATCTAGAAAAATTTGTTTTATTAATTCGAAATTGATCACAATTATTATTTTAAGTTTATTATTGAAGTTATACTTCGATTTTGGCGCCTTAAAATTTAGTTTAAGCAACGTTACTTCCGTTTATGGTAGAAACGGAAGTCGAGAGTGGCGCGCGCTTAGAGCGATGAAACTGCCATCTGGTGACATCAAAGATTTTGATTTATTGATATACCGGCCAAGTTCACGATAATAGATCATTAAAAATATACATTTATATTTATTTATTTATTTATGCCAAAGAAGTATAGCTTCTAACACGCTTACATAAGTACGCAGACCCTTTTTTTATTATTACCTTTCATATCGACAACTGTTTGTTTTTGATTTGGATCTATAAACGGATTATCGAGATGTTTAATTTTGCTTTCGCAAATTTGCCCTGTTGGTCCATCCTAAATTGGAGATAAGAAGAGGATTATGGAAAATTTTCGTTTTTCTAAATGCTCACATAATCGCCTCTATGGACTTTATGGGTGAATTCGGTGAAATTATTGGTGGCAGCTGCCGGTCCATTTCTCATTGATCTACATCGAAGTTGGCTCTCTTTGGTCATCACTTTACCATTACCGCCTAAACCGCCTAATAAATCACCATGTGATGTATACGACATTCTTGAAGCGTGCGATGTATAAGATGAATGTCGTGAACCTTCAATTAATTTAATTAAAATAATTTCAATAATTCTATTAGTCGTTAATATACCTAAATTGGCGTAATACATCGGAACGACCATAGCGCCATTCTCCTCACTCATTGGCGTAACAGCATTTGAATCATCGGCATACGGTAGATGTTCTTGGGCGTCGAGATAAGTTGACAATACCAATGGTTTTCGATCACCAGGTGGTGCTACCATACGTCTATTGTTTCTCAATGTGAATTGATGGCTACCACGAGAGCCACGACGAATATTGAACGGTGATCCAGGGAGACTGAGACTTGCCTGAACACGGGACATGGTCTATACATGCGTGACGTGTTTGTATCTAATATTTATTTTATTGATAAACATGCTGTTATGGCTGACCATAACAACATATCATCACCTAATAATTCTGCTATTTAAACTCGACAAATTTCCAATTATTCTAATGGAAATTGAAACTAAACAGCAGCATATAGGTCTAGAATAGAGGATTTGCCAAAGCTAATTCTAAATAAATAAAGTAAATTAAATGGAAAGCAGAAATAATAAAGTGCCAGCTAATATTTAATGAGTGATAATCCACAACAATCGATATTCGAGATGTTAAATTTGATAATTTTGACTCGAATAGTCGATTGTGGGAAAAGATTCTAATTAGAGAGTCTAAACACTATAATTGTCATGATCTTTATTTTCATTATTACTTGAAACATTGACTGAAGTAATTGTTCGAAAGCAACATTAAATTCGTTATCTAATTTCAACGGGTCTCAATAAATATCAAGACACTTACAGCGCTGACTTTCCTCATCTTGTTGAGATTAGTAGGAACTCTTCTTTGTTCACTCACAGAATCTAATCCTTCTGATCGAATGCTCATTTTTTCTTTATTGTTGTCATCTTGTCCATTCGCTTGGCCCACGAATAATTCGTAACTGTGACAAGAGAAATCCGATGGTGATTTGACGATATCCGGACCGGCATCACCATCACCATCACGACCATCACCACCACGTGTGATACAAGCTGCTGCTTCAGCTGCAGCTGCTGCTGCCGCTGCTCGAGCATCGATACGATTCTGTTTCTCTTGAGCCACACGTTCAGCCTCCTGTATAATCATCAATTAATCACGATCTAATCGATAATTTCGATTTATTTTACCCTTATAGCTTCTTCTTCGGCTGCTTCCTCTTCTTCAGCTTTCTTTTGTAATTCATCATATGACATTGCTACTATAGCCAAAATCAAATTAACCAAATAGAATGAGCCTAAAAATATGATTATAATAAAAAATAACATGTGCCAAGGACCTGCGGCTCTTAAAACCTGTAATTATCGTTAAATTAATGATTAATTTGAATAGTCGATTTGAATCGAATTACCAATTGATATAAATTTTCCCAATAATCCTGAGTCATTAATCTAAAGGCAGAAAGGAACGCCCAACCAAATGTATCAAAACTTGTATAGCCATAATTTGGATTTTCACCAAAGCCTTGCAAACACATATAACCGGGTTTGCATTGTCTAAAATCGAAATTGATAAATATAGAAATGATTTTTCTACTAATCATTACCCAGCGCCTGTTGAATTACCACATAGAGGATGTTCGCCTTTTTCTTCATCAAAATAGAAATTCGCTAAAATTTCAATCATTAAATCTCAACTATTTTAAAATAATTTATAATATTCTCACTTTCGTTACTCATAAATCGGAACCAATTTTCATCGGTTAAATTACCCCAAGAACCGTCTGTTGGAAAATTTTTGATACATTTTTGCGTAAGGACACCCATATAAATTTGTAATCCCATCAATGCAAATACTGATAAGGAGAACATTGTTAAAATTATCACATCACGTAGATTTTTAACAGATTCGATTACAGCTCCCACGATAGTCTTCAAACCTTTAAAAGTAGTTCGGTTTTTTTTACAATTTTTTTTTTCTATTCAGCGATTTCTCGAACGTACCTGGCACAATGGCGACAGTTTTTAGAGCTCGTAGTACCCTAAATGTTCTCAAGGCAGCTAGATTTCCGAGGTCTATACCCATAGTAACATAACTGGAAAATTTCATAAATTCAGCATGTATTTTTTTGCGAATGATTGCGACTAATTCACTAAAAGCTTCGGTCTCGACATGGTTCTAGACAACACAGTTTACGTCCATAATGCATTATAATTATATATATACCAACTGGATAATAATAGTAATAACAATAATAATGATAATAATAATAATAATAATAACATTCTAAAATATAATCTACAAGAAGTTAGAACTATCGTTTAATTTCTAACTGGAATTAACTATGAACTAATCTAGAATAATTGGTGATTTCCAACGAAATCTTCATCTCTATCGAGATAAGTATCCTCAGTTTTGCAGACCTGCTTGTTGGTACCGCCTCAATTCTAATCAAGGGAAGCCTAGATTAGAATTGGGGAGGTATCAATAATTAGAAGTAGTTCTGGTACATTTTTAGAATAAAGATCAGGTTTCGTCACAAATGAGCAAGTTGACATTTAGATTACAGTTTCGAGATGGCGTTGAAGATTCCGTTGGAGAATACCAATGATTATCCATTTATTTTCTATATAATAATAATAATTATTATTATTATTTTAATATCAATGAAATTTCGATACAATTATTTCTAAAAAGAACGAATTCAAATACTACAAAAATTTTTCTACAATCATAAAGACAATGGTAGCAATCACAATGAACTCACTTGGATTTCATAAATATCAAATTATATAAATATAAAAATTATCGATAATTTACATTTGGCTAAATTTTGTTCAATTCAAGCCAATATTTTTATGATCAAAATAAAATAGCTGTGAAATAGAGAAATTTTGATTATATTATCGGATATGCTGTCTAAGTGTCTTATCACCATTTTCCGTTAAATATTTTCCTTTAATTTTCATTTAAGTATTATGTATTATACAAATTAGGATAATATGGTGGTGTAGTCTAGTTTTTAAAATTCAAGGACATTCATTATCGATTCGTCTAATAATCAATGTTTTCGTCAAAACTTATTATTTATTACTCTAGTTTTTTTTTTTTCAAACAACAGTACAATAAATAGTTGATGCATCATCACGATTTTTGTTAATAAAATCAATTTCCATCGAAACTATTTGTTATTAATATAACAAAAATCTTGTTTATGCTAAATTTTCAAAATTCTTTGTGTCATGTTGTTGGGTTTTTCCCCCCATTTCTGTTACCTTTTGTTGTGTTGATTGACGATATATTATCAGAATTTGATTAGAGGTGTGCAATTTGTTGCAAATTTTTTTTTTTATAAACTAATGATAACAGTAATAAAATCGACTGTTTCGGAAATGATTTCTAATCTATATCTCAATATAAATCTATTGTTCTAAAACTAAGCTACTCACGCTAAAGCTATGA
Source organism: Stenodera caucasica (assembly GCA_037414795.1). NCBI lineage: Eukaryota > Metazoa > Arthropoda > Insecta > Coleoptera > Meloidae > Stenodera > Stenodera caucasica. Next base: position 22,846 of record JAZBGZ010000061.1, read on the forward strand.
CTATGAAGTCGAGCCAGTTCCATGCATCTCTAAGGTAGGTGAACGGTTGAAGAATAAAACCTCTCGCCATCACCTTCACAGCAGATTCGAATGTGTAGATGCCAGTGAATATCACTCTAAAATCGATCATGAAACAGAAAAATTTTTAAATTGATCATTATTGATACTCACTCAGTTGATTCTACGGTGGGTGTTGTGGGCATTATCATTAGAATACAATTGACGAGAATTGTTGTTATGATGAATAGAGAAAACAAAGGATGCACTAGAATATAAATGGCTACTCGACGTATTGGATTAAAAGGATCGAGTATCCACATAGCATTTGTTGCACTAAATCGGAATATGTCCTTGCCTTTACTAATCACTACAAAAGTCTGAAATCAACAATCGATAATTAGAAATATTAATTAGAATATTGTTATTTTTATTTTATTACCCTTTGGTTACTATAAAAAGGGTCGATGTCCTCAAGTGGTGTACTAGACAATTCCGGAGGAAAGTTGCCCTGAAGACGTACTGGTATGGGCAAACCTTGCTCCAATGTTGCATCAGGTTGGGGGCCTTCATCTTCGTCCTCGTCCTCATACCGAATCTATATCATAATTTATCATCATCGATTGTATTATAATCAACAAAATCACTATACTAATGTGTCTAATTAACAGTTGATTATCGTCGATATTTCAACATTATTGTGTTTTAAATTGAGTGTATTTATTGTGAGATAAAGCATTAAACTATAGTGAACACTCATCTGACAATTGTCCTAATCAAATTGACGTTATTAATACAATGATAAAGTTAACCATCAATCAGAGGAGCATCCAATTCACTGATTTATAATTTTCCATAATAATTGTGTGTTTTTTCTAATGTTATTTCTCAAATACAAATATTAGAGAACTGTTTATTTAAACACACAAACATGCAATTTATGTGTTCCAGTGAAACTCAAGACATCATCTCGTCTGAAATAATGATGTTGTTTATTTCTAAAAACTAGTGCCTGTGATTACGTGTTTCATTTATTACCAATTATATCTATATTTGTATAATAAATCGTTTTGACTGACAACTAAATTCGAGAATCAGATAATAAAACGATAGTGAACTCAATTGAAATTTGTTCTAAAGTAAATTTGGAGTTGAGCAGTCTAATATAGATCTAAAGTTTGTTATTAACTGTTTAGAACATTGAACAGATGTTCGATTCATGTTTGTTGAAGTAGCAAAAAGAATGATAAAATTGTTAATAAGTTTAAGCATGCTTGAAAAGCGAAATAATAACTAATTGTTGATCTATAATTGCGTTGTTGTGTTTATGGTGTCCATAATTAACTATGTGTCATATGGCTATCTACCCAATTTATGGCAGTCATAACTATAAGCATTATAGCAAACAAAAATCTAAATAAAATTCTATAATTCTCTATATCGATGTGCAAGCATATCCGAAATAGTCCAAGATCACTCAACAATCATGCTTAATATCTTCAATAATAATTGACTGTTTATAATAATTCTGATTGTGATTAAGTTGATTTGGAACAAATCTCTCGATTGGAGAGTGCACTAGTGTTTACCTACAATTTTCCAAAAAAAAAAAACTTAAATAATGCAAGTCCCAAAACAATGCGAAATTTATGAGGGAAATACACACAGGCATCAACAAAGCATTGCCTCAGATGCAACTGACGATATAGAAGACAGAAATGAAGATATTGAGAAATAACGGCCAACAAATAGTCATACGGGACGATAAAAAAATTTGTGCTATTTCACCGATGTTATTTTGGGTCTTATCGATTTTTTGATCGATCTAACAAAAAAAAAAAACAAATCGTCAGAGGCATTATTTATATATTATTGAATATATAAATATATTTGTTGAAATAATAATTTAAAAATTAAAAATAACAATAGATTAGCTAAAAAGCAACTCCTTTGAGCATTTTTAATTGGGAAATCTTACTTCTTTTTTCTTTTTCCTGCGTCCAAAACCGGTCTGCAATAAATGGTTAAAGTTTTAACATCGATAAGCACATAACATTGCTTCGCTACACTACATCACACGTTATTTTCCACCTATTTTAGAATTTTTCTCCAAATTCAAATTATAATTGATTAAATGAACGGTTACAGTGAGGGATAACAGTAGAACTCCAATTTATATATTTTTGTAGCATTTTAAGCATGAAATTATTTGTTCAAACGTTCAAATTCGAAAGATTGACAGAAATAAGGAAAATCCCTCACGGTAACAAAAAAAAAATGATAAAAGGATAAACTGAACGAATACTAAATAAACCTAAAGAAAGAACTCCTGTGTGGATGTTATGATATGAGAATGTACGAATTTTGCATTTTTTATGAAAAAGAAAATTATAAATAGATGACGCATTGTCTAGGAAAACTGTATTGTTATTAGTGGTGTCAATTTTGAAAACTGGTAAATCAATAGTTGGCTATATAATCGGAAAATTTTCATGATCGAATAGGCTCCATTATGTAACATAATCCGATATAATACAAGAAAAATCTCAAATTTCATAAGCAAATCTATTCGGAGAAAAACCACATCACAAACTAGATAATCCATTAAAAATCGTTATCGGAGCAGTTTTCGATTAATTTTCTAACGAAAACCGAACGAAGATCAAGATTTGATCGTGAAATACCACGAAAAACAAATTTACTAACTAAATAAAAATGTTGACGTTAGATCTACAGATTTGTGGATTTGACAGGCTTTGATCAAAACGAAAATGAATTATTTTATAATAAAAGTTGGAGTTTGGCAGAAAAATATACGAATTTTCCAATAATAATAATTCCAAATTGAAACGGAATTGATCGAAATTTTCTGATTTTCGTTGGCGAATTTTCGTGACGAATTGCTAATTGTCTTTTTATTATTCGATTACAACAACGAACCCATCTAACGTAGCACTAATTCTAATTTAAATGAAGTTTTTATTCAAAAACAAGGATCCTTATAATTGAGGAAGTTAATCTTTTCAAGATTCTTTCTTAAAAATGGATCTAAAACATTTTTATGTAAATGAACTAATTGTTTTTTCGCTATTATTCGCTTTGAGGGATCTACCAGTTTTGTTTTTTTACCACTAATACAAATGATTTTTTGTTTTGTTTTTTTATTTCAATTTTGTTTTAATGACCGCCAATAGGGTATAGCCTCATTTTTGCGCAAATTTCATAAATTTTTATAATTCACAATGTATAAATACATAAAAATCATGCACGTATTCAAGCACTGTTTTACATACATAAGACTCCTGGATAAAGAAAAATATTCATAAAAAAATTGTATTTACATGTAATATGTAACATATTTTCCAACGTCAGTATATCACAAATGTGAAAAATTATCAATATTTTGGTTTTTATGTAATGGAGCCCACAGACTATCAAGCATGCTCGATAAACAAGCTATATTCGAGTACTGCTAGATATTGTTGTGATTAAGCTTGCTTGAAATGGGCCCTATTACAGTAGTTTTCCAAGGCTTTGTTTATACTATCGTCTGGAACGTTCTTAAAGTAAAAATGATAGAATAAAGTCGAGTTATGTGAGGTGACAAATGGTAATTGATGCAAATAAATTTTTGTTGTTTATTTGTTGGTAATTATAATTATCTTCTATTTATATCATCAAGTAAATTAATGAAATTATAATGAGTACCTCTCCTTCAGCTCTTTTCTTTTCGAGCTCCTTCTGTTTAGCATGTTCTTCTGCAATACGAGCCTCGATGGCCGCAAGCGATTCGCGCGTAAATGGACGGAATAGGCTGCGCTCCTCCTCGGAAAATGAGTCAGAGGCGTCGGACATGTCTCCTCGCGCCTAGGCCCCCACGATACCCTGCAACAATAAAACAATTAGAAACAATCAAATATTATCAACAAATTCTTCTTCAAAACCACGTTGTCAATTTTTATTGAAATCCTCTATTTAATTCGTTTGAAAATATCATGGATAACTTCTAAGAATGGTGGAAATCGATGTTTGTGATTTTAGACGTACAGAAACTAGTAGGCGTTATTGCCGCCCCCAACTGTAAATATAAATAACTCCCAAAAGAAAAGTTGTACAATAGTTGTCTTGATATAGTTGAAAGTCGATTATATTTCTCTCAAATTGAATAAATTCATTATTGAAATTAATCCTCGATATAATGGAAATTTCCGGATGTTAATCAGGAAACAATACTGTCATTAATATTCTTGGAAGTTTATCAAGTAGAAACTAATCAATCATTATCCTCAATTTATTCATTTGTCACGGCGATATTCGAATCAATTTTGATTTATTATGAATATATTTAGAAAAATACCGAAATTTGAAGTAAAAATGGATTCGATCTTCTAATTTAATTAGAGATTCGTGGAAGACCAATTCTCTCGAAACAAATAAGTGAACAAATCAAAATAATAATAGTGATAATAATATATCAAAAAAAAATCAATGATCTAGCTTGAATTGTTTCCAAACTAAATATGTGGGTGAATCATTCGCCCGGCGCCTCCACCAAAATTACACATCCGAATATTTCTAATACTCCTCAATTCGTCATCATTGATCTAAATATAAACTAAATGGATATCATCGACAATAAATCGATCCTCAAAATAGACTATATAATTATAGAAAAAAAATTCCACAAAAGTTATTGTTAATATTCTCAGAATTCTTCATTTCAAACTATAAATATGTTTTCTAACAGCATTAAATGCATTTATTTTGTAATCGGGTCGATAACTAGCTTTTATCGTATACACTAGCACACATTCATACATAACATTCGAACATATATAGAAATTTACTAAGTTATTTACAATAATTAGCTAATGAATTTAAATAGAAGAGAAGTTAGAGAGAGTTACTGTTCACAACGTATGAATGTGAATTTTATTTATATAGTTTTTTTTTTTATTGATTATTGATACTCACTCGGATTCAGATCGGGCAAATTTGGGGGCCAAAAACATTACTAACCTGAAAATAGAAAAAAGATAAATTCAATTATAATGAAGAAAAAAAATATGTGTTTTTTTTTATTATTATCCGATGATTATTAGTAAATAAATTTCATGTCCATTCATTCAATTTTCATTCAAAAATAAAATGACGGTGATAAATTCCCAACTATATATCTCATAAACTATAAAACATCGCCCACTTACATTTGCCCCTTCCTTTCGTTTATTTATGGTTATTCGGGAAATATAAACCCAAATTATCTCGGTTTTTTTTCCTTGCAGAATATTAAGTTTATAAATGAATGATACATAAAGACTATTGCTGATAAGTCCGATATTTAATATTGGAAAATATTCCACACTTGTTACTAATACAAAATCGGTTTATCAATAAATAAAACCATCGATAAACTAAAAATAAAACCGTTGAAGGTTTTTTCTTGATCGTAATTTTATTTTATATCTAATTGTCTACACAAGTAGGTGTTTCTCAATTATTCAAATATTCGTTGTATATATATATATATATAAATAATTGTTCTAAATCTGTTATTATCGGAAAGAACAAAAAAAAATTCATTTATCATTTAGTTGGGCGATCTTGTCCTTATTACAGCAAAAATCGATAGAGCTGCAGTAAAATCAGAATTTCAGCTTTAATATTCAAAACTACGAGAATTCTTGCGCTATTTTTTCCCAAATTCAAAATAACCGAGATTTCACTTCTAATTATAATAGAATTTTTGAAAATATTGAGTTAGACTATAATTAATTTGAAGACAATTGTGTTGGATCTTCATTAGTGTATGTTTTCGAGTTTCTAGCTTTTCTAACAAGTATCCTCATCCAGTTCTCAATGTTTTATTATTATTTTTTTTTCTAATATCAACTACAAAATTTTCGTTTCATATTCAAACAGTTACGCAATCACAACGTGTATATTTATATATCATGGGAATAATCAAATACCAGTTAGTTATATTAAAATTTGAGTAATTAATTTTTGCGACTAAAACGTTTCATTTAGACGGATTATTAAAATAGAATATTACTGGTTGTAATTGTAATAAAACTTGTCTCTAGAGATTTTCGACATGTCACACATAGTTCTATCGATCATTCTCCACTTTTAACGAAATATTAATATTATTTTTGTAGTGAAACTAGAAAAAATGCCCAAAATTATTCGACGAATTGTCATTAAATTAGAATTCCATAAATGTTAGCCTAATCGATAATAGGGAAATACATTTAATATTTAGAGAATAATTTGAATAATCATGTAGATATTTGTATTGCTAATTATCATCATTTTTGTGGTGCATGATATTTTATTATCATCATTACTATTACTATCGATATTATAATAATATTCAATAATTTAAACTGCTATTATAAAGTAAAGAGAAATTCAGGTCAAATCTAGATCTATACTAGTTTGCGTTCGATGTAAATACACGCGACTGTTATTTGAAAATAATAATAATAAGAAATAAATAAATATATATAGTTTTCTAACAGAATACCTGTCTAGAATATGATTATCAGGTTAGACTGTCATATTACTAATTAATAGAAATATTCGAGTCAATAGAGGCTTCTTATCGGTTGATTTCGAAATTATTCCATTTTATTTGTCACAATAACGAAAATAATCCACAAAAACAGGTCATAATTAGATTTAATAAAACCTCAATTCACATTACTTTCAGTTGTAGAAGTATAATTAATTACCGTTATAAATTTTATTGATAATTAAATGGAGGTGAAATTGGAGCAAATCGAGTTGTTTTCTTGTTCAGTTGAAATGTTGTGAATCTATTTTCGTTATTTAGTCGAATTAAAATATTCGAGATTTAATGAAAATACTCAATATTTTGTTAATTCATATTTTAGTTGTGTTATTAATTGTTTTAATGGTGTTGATTAATTATGGTGGATGCGCCGGGTGAGTTTATATCATTTAATAAAAAAATTTTCGGACGAATCAAACATATTTAATCAACTAATTGACATTGACTTATCAATAAAACTTTACATTGTGACCTATTTCTTTGACATTTCAATAGATACATATCATGGCGTAATTTTGCGCCCCCTCTGTTATTCTCAATACTATTGTATAGAAAATTTCAATAGGGAATTTATGTTGAACAACTCTCACTTTCTTTTAATTATAATTAGGTTAATTCGATAAAGATTCGAATAGATAACGAAATGAATCAGATTAATATTTGAGTTGTTCTATATTAATTTATGTTGATAAATAGTATATTTTTATTTTATTTATATAATTTAGAATTGTTGAAATGATGGGATTTATCGATAAAGGATGGGATTTATGTTCGGTTTTGTTGCCGGGGCATTGTTTTCGTGACTAGTAGAATTGGGTCTTCTATCTCTACGTCAATTTGATAATATTTAGTTATTGTTTGTTATAAAATAATATATAGCCGTTATTATTGTTGTGTTGAAATGGTATTGGTTGTGACCCACCTGCATTGAGGTCTGTTGAAATGATCACATGGCACTGTTTCTAACATTGAAGATTGACGAAAGGCGATTTCATTGACAGAACGATCAATTATATTGTACACACTATGTCATTAATGACAAAACGTTAATCGACAATAATAACAATATAAGCACTGCAGATACGGACAAAAAATAAGCGATTTAAGTGTTAGTTGTTAAGTGTGATAGAAGCTCGAAAGGGATTGTGAACGAGCCTTTCAGTCACCCCTATGCGACAGAGCAAATCGATATCAAGTAATGACCCACAAAAGTTAGCAGCAGATAATTGTTGGAAGCTAAAGCCACATTACTTACATCAACTTTCTTTGTTATATATGTATGTCCTTGAATTATCATGTGGAATATTAGTCTTCATTTATTGCTAGTTGTGGTAGAAAATTTGTTTTTGATAATATATCGTATAGATTGATCGCATTAATATTAAACACTGTACACATACCGATAAGCACACGCGTTCAGGACCTCGGCCGGGGGGCATGTCTCATTATTTTAATTTACGTTTACGAAGATCACACGCGTCTCCGTGCCCCCAGCACAACTCCGACTTCTTGTGCGATCACCATTTTCTCTCTAGACTATAACGTCCATTTTGATGGTACAAAATGGTGGGGAGGGGTGCGCCGCGCACATATCACCTCCACTTAATGGTAAAACATTGAATTCCAATAGCCATTAGATAATTAAACAATACAATTTTATTCAATTATAATCAAATTAATAACAATATAACAATATAAATATTATTAGATATTCAATCTAATAACGTTATTGCACTGTCTATAGTTTGGCGCCTGACGTTTAAAGACCAAAGCGCACGCACCCTAACCCTTCTTCGCAGACCCGACGGCGCTCTGACGTCATATGGTCAGTAATGTTGCGGAAAGCGTCACCATGGATACTGTGCTATTATATACTAGTAGGTACTGCAAACGCCTATCCAACATATACCAGATCGATAACAAACATCCAGGCGTACCAACTCTATAATTATTCGAATAATTCACAAAAAAAACCATACCGAAATATCACCCATCCAATCAGTCAATATTAACACACATAAAATCGCAGTTTCGATAACCGAACAATATCTAAGAAAAAAAATCAACCGGTGATTCCCCCAGAAACTAACCTCACAACAACCGGCAACTATTCTACAATCTTAATCGATAGATGGCGACACCGATTTCAATCGAGAAATATCTTCGAGCTTCAACGACCCCCTTCTAGAGGTCTCTACTAATACCACCACCGCAACTTCGAAATAAATCTAAACAAAAACGAATCCGATTTGTAATAATAATCAATCATAATAGACTGATTGTTAGTGAACTCAATTATAAATTATAATAATTTTTGGAATAATCGGAATGAAATTATCTCGATATTACCTGAATAAAAACAAATTCGAACTTTTCGAAATCGATTTAGGAAATTTATGAACCATTAAATTGGCGAAAATCGTTCAGACTTTGTACGGAATTCATTTCAACACGAAATAAATTCGAACGTAATTTTATTCGACATTATCAGTTGAGTTTTTGTTAACGACATTGAGGGGGGTTTTTGTCCTGTCGATAAAAATATTTCAGTTAATTTTAGTCGACCCTGAATTTTCATCGATTTTATTAATTATTAATTCGATGATTGAAATTATTTTAATTGATTATTAATTGAAACAAAACATAGGTGATTGATTAACGAGTACTTTAATGATAATAAATTGAAAGGTCTTTTCAGTTGATAAACGAATTGTCGATAAAAATTCACTAAAATTGATGATAAATTCCAACAAAACAGGAAATTTAAGATCAGGATGCTGTTATCGTTTGTGTAAAAATAAAAACTTTTGTCTCCAATTCAGTCCAATTTTGGCCGGATAATGATGGAGTTGTTTATCAATTTTCTTCTAATTACCTCGTTTATATTGGAGGAGACTCACAGTTTCTCTATAAGACGTGATGGTAATTAAGGCATTAAAATTTTGTTTTAAGACAGCTGCTCCACTAATTGTTCAGGTGATATTTTAGTTAATCGTCCCGGATTCAACGACAGCAGTCCAGTAGATTATCAACATTTGCGTAATAAACGTTATTTGGGTTTAAGTAAACGTTTCAAGGTACGTTAAATCGATAAAAACCAATAAATATTGATTATGATAAAAAAAGGGGGAAATATTTTTAGTTGAATAAACGTTATCAAGAATGTGTAGCACCAGGCGATGTTAAAGGTCATTGTAAACACGTTGTTTTTTGTCCAATGGGCGTATTAAAAAATGCCAAAAACGTACTCGACAATCTCTGCGTAATCGAACGCATGTACGTAACGTTAAAAACGTTTTCTCCCCAACCGTAATTTATTCAAGTCAATTATATTTTTTGCAGGCATATCGGCGTTTGTTGTCCGGACGATATAGCTTTAAGTCGTTTAGTAGGCTCGCAACTAATCTCAGATCTTCCAGGGGGCGGCAACGATTACGACGACAACAATAATTCAACAGGTGATTGATAAACCGCACTTACCCCAATAATAATTATTATTATAAGAAAATTCGATTCTAATCATTGAAAATAATCAATCTTTCCGGTACGATAAAAAATAGGAGTCAAAAAAAATTCAACTCAAATTGACTAGCTGGCCAAATGCCAAATAGCAAATCTTAGGAAAAACGGTAGAATATTTCCTTGAAAAGGCAATTTTCATTGTCGATAAAAAAAAATCTAGGATAAACAAATAACGGGGCATTGATCTGTAATGGAGCAAATCGATAATATATTTATTTTGTGTAATATTCGATTTTATTAATTGATTTGAATTATTTTCCAAGGATGCGGTATGACAATTGAAGGTAAATCAAATCAACAAAATGGACCTTTACAACAATGGCCGTGGTTGGTTGCATTTTACAATATTCGATCATTCCAACAACATATAGAACAACAATTTTGCGGTGGTGTTGTACTAACCGAACATCATATATTATCAGCGGCTCACTGTTTTCAAGAGTAATAATAAAATTAAACTCATTAAATTTCTAATTATCGGATAAAATTCTAGTTTAGATGTTGAACAAGTACGCGCCCGTTTAGGTGAATATGATTTTAGTCAAACAACAGAGACCCGTTCGCGTGATTATCAAATCGATACAATAACAAATCATGAAGATTTCGATAAAGGCACGTACGCCAATGATATATCAATTGTCAAATTAAAATCACCAACCAGTTTCAATTCGTATATATGGCCGATATGTTTACCGCCAATTGATCGTAATTACGAAGGTGATGAAGCTATTGTGGCCGGATGGGGTCAGAAACTGTTCAATGGTCCGGTTAGCGAGGTATTATTGAATGTTCCAATTCCGATTTGGCCACTGAAAAAATGCCAAGACGCCTTTTTGCAAGCTATCACCGACGATAATATATGTGCAGCCGGTTATGAGGGCGGCAAAGATTCTTGTTTGGTAATAAATTGAAATTATTGAAGTGAAACTTTTTTAGTGACTTTGTCGCTTGCCATCATTTTTCTTGTTTATTGCCGTTACTAAGGAACAATACTTTTTCGCTAGCCAATATTTTCAATAAGACAATTGATTTTATATGAGATGAATACAGGTACACCTTAGCAACGGCAATGGAGGCTAGCGAAAAAGTCTTCCGCATATAAGTATTAACTTATTTATCTTGAATTGATTTAAAGTTGAAGAAGTTTCACTTCAACCATGCGCTTTATATGAGTGAGGCACAGATAATGATGTTTTTTGTCGGCTAATAGGGCGATTCAGGTGGTCCTTTGATGTACCAATTGGAAAATGGTAGATGGGTAGTGATTGGAATCGTTTCATGGGGTATTGGATGCGGCACTCAAGGTAGTCCGGGTATTTATACGAAAGTCAGCACCCATATACCTTGGATTATCAAAAATACGATTACCAAATAGATATTTTAGTATATTGTGACTTATAACGGTAACAAATAAATGCTTAGTTGATGATTAATATGAGTTATTTGGGGGGTAGGAATAAAACAAATATCGACACGAATTTAAAATTTTATTTTGATATATTTTAGTCTTGGGTCCCTCATTAAAGTAAAAATAGAAAAAATCATTTCAGGTCTCTATATATTTAAAACAGTCATTAAAATTAACCATAAATAACATATATGAAAATAGAAGTAACTTAATCACAAGTAGCAATCTAACAATTTCTTTATTTTATTTTTTTCAACTCTTTGTTTCTTTTTTTTATATTTATATTTATATAGATTTATATTTATAAGAACATATATCTTTGGCTAGGGTGTTGGTTCAATACTGTTTGATAATCCTGCTCGTAGATCAGGCTCATTTAAACGTGCAGGAATTGGGATTGTTTACGCATTCGAATTATTCTCTGATGGAGAAGTAATAGACAATAAAGGTATATCAGCTTCATCCTTTATTTCTTCTTGACTAATTTCATTCAATAATTTACCACTATTTGACATTTGTTTTTTAACACTTAACGGTATCGGTGTACTGGGACGTCTAGTTGTTTTATTTTCTTGTAAATTTTGTGTTTGTTTTTCAATTTCACCATTCAACCAATATGTCATCATTTTACCTTTACCCTAATACAACATAAATATTGATTAATTACGTAATAATAAACAATCGAAATTATTAATTACCTTCAATTCAACTTCACCACGACGTTCAATATCGAAATTACCAAATTTATCTAGGAAATCTTTCGTTATCGGACTAATATGGATACGTTGGGGTAAACCATTACTCTCCATTCTAGATGCGGTATTGACAGTATCACCGAATAAACAATATCGAGGCATTTTTAAACCAACAACACCGGCAACACAAGGACCGGTATGTATACCGATTCTAAGTTGTAATTGTCGTTCCGGTAAATGTCTTATTTCAAATGTTTGTACCGCTTTTAGTAAAGCCAACGACATTCGGGCTATTTCTCTAGCATGTTTATTACCGTTACGTACCGGTAATCCGGAAACTACCATATACGAATCGCCTATAGTTTCCACCTTAAAAATATTATCGATTATTTTATTAATTTAATCTAAATGATGTTATTTACTTTGTAAACATCGAAATTTTCTATAATTGAGTCGAAACATGTATAGAGATCATTTAGAAATTCCACAACTTGTAATGGTGTACTAACAGCTGATAAAGCTGTAAAACTGACAATATCACTAAAATGTATTGTAACATATTCGAATGTTTCAGCAATAACTGAATCTCTAGTTATCAATTGTTGTGCAACACTTTTCGGCAATAATCGATATAATAATTCTTCGCATTTACGTTTCTCTTCCAAATAATCGGCTGTACGTTCTTCAACTAACGTTTCTAAATTATTAGCATATTGTTCCATTCTCACTAGAAGATTATCGAGGAGATTGCCATCGCTTTCTCTATAAATAAAATTCACCATCAATTTCTAATTGATCAACGTTCATATCGATTATCGATAATATATTGGTGATTTGGCGCTATTGCAAATTTCCGATGTTCAAGCTTCCACAAATGACTACATTCAATATCAAATCTTGGATTCGTTAAAAGTTTTACAATTATGCTGCTAGTGAAGTTGAGTTTACTTACTTGTTAATGTGTCGCAATTTGCTTTTCAATGTTGTGAAATCCGGCCTATCGGCGGCATCTTCAGCCCAACATTTTCGCATAATTTGATCAACCTCCTCCTCGCACAATATATCGCCCATTGATGGTCGCAATGGTTGGCCGCTATTAGCATCTGGTCCCTTACGAACGGCATCGACTTTTTCTGTAAATCAATAAATTTATTGTTTCAATTGTTGTTTCATCAAATTTGACACTCAATTAAATCGGATTGTTTTTGTTGGTGTTTTTCTCGGTAATAAAGCGCAAATTATCAAGCCCTACTAGCCTATCAGATTTTAATTAAGTCCTCTTTTACAGAGTCTCTTTGGTGTGATTGCCATATCACATGAAATTCGACGCTTTAATTAATGAGTTAACGTTTCATTTGCATGATGGTCAATCCCGAAATGGCCTCTATTTTCATCCTAACGTACAATTTCTAATATGATTTATTGTTGGGATCGACTTTCCAATTAAAATTCAATTCGTCTTCATTTTCAATAAAATAATCTTTTATCACTCGGAAAACATCCAAGCCATTGTCTAACTCTATTAGAATAAAGTACGAAAAGTTTCGGTAGGACTAAGTCCGGAGTTAGGAGCAGTATTTTCCAATGTTTACATTAATATTGAAAATCATATAATTTTATGCATAGATTTTTCTTGAACAAGCCGAAATATTTCGAACATCCATACCGAACTCGAAACATTCGAATTTGACGAAATAATCTACAACAAAAAGTCGGATTTTGTGATAAATTTTATTCGGATTTTTCGTCTAAATATGGACAAATTCGAATCGATAATTTTTTCTATCGTGGAAAATTTGCCGACATTAAAAAAAAAAAAAACTCGAGGAAATTAAACTGTAGCGATACTGAAATTAATTCCGGACATGTTTTAAAGTGTCGATCCAATCTAGATCCGACGACTCCATCTATATTCATTGGAAAGTCTTAAGAGATTATCAGCTGATTTTTCTGGAAATTCACTTAAAAAAAAAAATAAAACTTCCAACGTATTGGGCATATGATTGTGAGCTAGTTGATTTGTTGTTGGTAAAAGAGCAGTTTCTATTAATTATAAAACCGAGTTGATTAAACATTCGAAATAATTACAGTTAGATAAATTAAATAAATGTTCAAATGCGCCCTTAAATTATCGATTTCATTAAATCATTTATTTATTGTTATCGATAATTTGTTGTAGTAAAATAGTCAAGTTTTATTTTTGTTATTGTTGTTTGTTGGAAATTTGATTAATTAGAGCTTTGTTTACGTTTAGATTTAGTTTCGACAAACATTTGAATTGTTTTGATAAATTTAAGATGTGGTGAATTGAAACAAACAACATCAAACTAACTAGAAAAGGGTGGTAGCATGCGATGTTTTCAACTTATTCGAAATCTAATTAAATTCAACGATTCAATGTTTATATTTAGCATTTAATTTAAATTAAACAAATCATAGAAGTTTGGCGCGCGATTTTCTTTAACGGAAATACGGTAAAATAAAAACATTTATTGCTGATAAATGATGATAGAACGATGATTATAGTCGTGATGATGATGATGATGATTTATTTATAATCTAAAATATGTGATATTATAAATGATTGTTTCATGCTTTTATTTACTCAAATGTTTGAAGCGGTCCTCTAGGATGGCATTGCAATTATCACAATTTAATGTGCAATGCGGCCGACGTACTTCCAATAAAGGACTAACAGCCCTTCTTGGTGATGTATTTGAATCGTTATCGAATGCTCCAAGTGTGTCCGACGGTAGGGTCAAAGACATATCAGAGCTAACACTAGCCATATCGCTCAGATCATAGTCTGAATTTGAGGGACTACCGGTCTAAATGATGGTCGACGTCCTACTAGTATTAGCACAACTTGACTTGTTATACATTTTACTGTATGTGGGAAATCAATGTTCCTGCGCCGGTCCACTCTCATCTTCATAGCTTAATGTACTTTCGTTTCAAGAGGAGAACCTGCTCGAAATCGTACCATCGTCAACTAAATATGAATAATGGCTATATTCTAACCGCAATCTAGAAATAATCGATCGTTTATAACAACATTATCGTTGATAATATCACCACAAATACCGAAGCTGTATAAAAAATTATCCAACAAGAAATCAACTAAATCCAAATTAAAATTAATCTCGACTTTTGTGTAGGAGTTACTCTTGGAATTGGAGCTCTCATTCGGTTGTTTTTTTCTCCTTTATCATCATGAAATTTTAAGGTTTAATTGGATTAAAGTCGGTGTGCTACTTGTAATCTCCTTGGATTCGAATATGT
>JAZBGZ010000061.1:38396-53974 GCA_037414795.1 Stenodera caucasica
GTTAATTTTCCAATTTTTTCCCTCCACTTTCCCTATCAGATGCACCATAAATGCTGTCTATCGTATGTGTATAGACTAATTTTCCACTCGGTGAATTTTCTTTGATCGTACATTATTCACAGGGAAAAAAATACAAATTGCTCAATCATTTGTTTTATACACAATACATCTATTGTTTCATCTCGTTAAAATACCCAACTTTCTCTTTTATTATACATTTAATGATCCGAAACGTAAAATTGTTGTTAAAAATTTTCGAGATACAATTGTATAAATTTAGTTATTCCTCAATCTTTTATACCTTACGAATTTCACTAACAATTTCCGATCCATTAATCTCGAACTATATTCTATTTTATTTAGGAGCAAATTGAAAGGTCAACTATTTCAAATTCTATCAAATTTAACTAGAAGATAAGCAAGGATTCGTTCATCAAATTTGTTACTTTTTCACAACTGTTTGTTTATCTCTTTTGTTTTATTTAAACAAAACAAAAAAATCGAGAAGCTCTCAATGTGATTTATTGTAGTGAGCAATAAAAAAAATTTATTCGATCTTTTGAAAATAGTAACGACATTCGTTCTTAATCAATCAAGTTCGTATATATCGAACAATTGAATTTTAATGAATATCGCGAATTTCTTGATGAATTTGCACTTATTTATATGGTAATCATTTGGGCCTTAGAGAAATTTCATTGGATGCTTTTAAAGTCTGTCTCAAATTTTTCGTATATCAGACTTGAAAGCTCACAGTGTAATTAATCAACTCAATAGTAATAATTATTTTGTAAGGTAACAATTATTTGAATAAATTACCAAATTATTTGTTGAATTTAGATTTGATCTCAAGTCGGATGGGGGAAAAAAATAGGTTGTAGCTGAACCCCATTATCGTAAATCGCCGAGTTCCGAATACGGTGTTTCTTTTTTATTGAATTTCCAATATTATTGGAACAAAGTTCTCTTACCTTTAGCATTTTTATATTCGTTCAAGTAGAATACACCTTGACGACAAATAATTTCGTGCATAATTATTCCAAATGAGTAGACATCGCCTTTTTGGGTACCGTGAGGCGGTGGATTTTGTAATCGAATCAATTCCGGTGCTGTCCATAATTGTCCTGTAATATTTAAACAATATCAATCGATAATTTCGAAAATCAATTGTTTTCATTGTAATACAGACTCTCCCAATAGGAGTGATCTTCAATGTTACTGTTATTATCGTGGGCGTATTTTCTAATAAAATGTAAACCAAAATCGGCAATTTTCAACACAAATCGTCCATCAACCAAACAATTAGTCGATTTTAAGGCACCATGCGACGTTATTGTTGAATTATGTATATAAACCATGCCCCGTACAATATCCATAATTAGCGACATGCGAAATGTCCAATCTAATTTATAATTTTCATTTTCCAAAATATCTTGTAAACTGCCCTTTTGACAATATTCAACTAATATACAATTAGGTATATCTAAACAAGCACCATAAAATTTAACTAAATTATCATGCGATAAATCTTTCATTACTTTCAGTTCAATTAATTGTTCACGTGTTAAATCAATACGGACATCTTGTAAATGTTTAACAGCAACACGATTCGATTTATAATATGCTACAGTTGTATAAAGTTGACGATCACCAGCTACACTATCAACATCTGAAAACAGCTTTACACAAATAATGTTTAAATTAAATTTACTTTGTTTATCTGTTTAGCACGTTCCACAATACTCCAACAAAATATTTAAATAGAATCGCACACAAAACAATAATCCAATATTATCAAAATTAATCCGACTCGTGACTGAAACTTCTCACAAAAATCATTAAAACTTTTAATTAATAATCAATATTCAATCGCGATAATTCGCAAAAAATATTGATTGGAACACAACTAAATTGTCCCGGCGCATCCACCATTTTTCTCTCGCTCGATCGACAACAAATATTTATACAAAAAAAAAATAATGTAAACACCGAAATTTTTGTTTTGTTAGCATCAAATCGATTTCCTGTATACTCTCATTTGATTCAATTCAAATATTGTAATTGTGGTGTTAATTAGTCGAGCTCTAAATTAAATTCGTTCACGCACAATTTCGATTGTGTTGTTTATTGATAGATTGCAGAATATCGAAATTGAAGTGAATATTGAATAATGCAAGCAAATTCGATTCAAATCACAAAACTACCTAAATTCGTCACTGAAAATAACCGGAATTTCGACTAAAATAATGTCGCACGAAAATATAATCGAGACTTGGAAAAAATCACGGATGTTTTAATCCAACCACTTCACAATATACTACGTATGACGTATCAAAATTGATTGATAGAACTCTAAACGCTGGTCTGGTGTCTTCCAAATCGAAAACTGACAAAAACTGAGATACGTAAATCCGGACGAAAATCGAGCTTTGCCGTACGAAAATTGCTATAATAATAAAACTTGTCGAAATAAGATAAATGACGTTATTGATGAATTTCGAATTGATATTTTGTTCGATTATCGTGCGAAATTTTCGCGATATTAATAATTCGGATTAAAATACATACTCTACTGCCACGTCGGGATGCCAACGATTGCCAACTAGTTCTCGGTTTTGAATTTAAATATACAATATCGTCGTAATTCACTTTCCATGCCATTGAATATATTGCAGCTTTCAATTTGAAATGTCTACGGAAATTTGTTTATGTTATGATTCAATTTTATTTGATTATCAATCAATATACCTGTACGAAATCAAACCAACTATTAATATACCTAAACATAGCACAACTATGAGGCTAATTAGGAGAATATTCACCGGATTAAATTCTATAAAATAGGAAAACATTTTATTTAGAAATAGTTCTATTTCGATTAATCATCAAGATTGAGAGATTTCCCTCTACGAAGCATAGAAGAGATAATAAACGATAATTAAATTATTGCACTAGAAACGACAAGACTTTATTGTTTGATTTTCTGTTATTTTCGTATTCATTATAGAAGAAAATAGAATAAACGTGACTTACTTGGACAAAGTGAATTATCATAGCCGCAAATTGGGGTATCAATCGGTACACCATTCGGCCATTGTACATTCCAATAAATGATCGTTTTATTCAAATTTGTATATTCGGCGACAATTTCGTATTGTCCAGTCGAATTGACATTCATCATAACATAATTAGCGACACGTTGTCCATTACAATTCATAACAACATCACCATCTTTCCCTAGATAATAAACAATAATCCGAATTATTACACGAAATAAAATAAACAATAAGCAACCCGATCTGGATTGTTTTATTTCCGATCTTTGATATACGAAGATATCGTTAAATCCGGTGCACGTTTTTATTAATGTGAATTTCGATTATAGGGAACGATTTTACCTTCAAATGATGTACCAATCATGTTTCTAGTGACGTCATATCCGGTGAAATTCGTGCCATTATCTTCGATTGTTTTTTTCAATGCGTTCGAATAGAGCAACATACCATCATATAAACTATCAATATATGTGTAGCCTCTTCGACGTTTACTATTAGCTATTTCATCGAATTTCGTTTCGTGTATTGGCGTAAATGTGTATATTGATTTGAAGGCCCTTTTAGCTATTTCATTGTGTTCCGCATCGTTCTCATCATACCACGGTTCAGATGGATGTGAGGCGCTAGAAAATTTATCGAAGATTTACACCAACAATTCTCCGATTACCAATTAATTTGGGGATATTTTTAGAATTTATGCTATTTAATAAGAGAATTGTGCCCTATAAGAAATTCGGATTTTATCGAATATCAAAAAAAATCTCACATATATGGCAGAATCTTGAATTATTGAAATTGTGCTAGTTGTGAATTTTCAGATACGTTTATACAAAATTGATTGACAATTTCAAATATTTAATTATTGACGCCCACGATTTGAATTTCTCACTTACTTATTAAAGGTATCAAAGTTGAATATTGTATATTCGCCACTTCCTACCATATTGATTCTATCGAATTCGATAGCTATTTCCCGAAGATTTTTTTGACTTGTACATAATAATATAACTGAAATTGTCTAACGTTTATAAATATTCGAAATATATCCACAAACTTACTGCCAAAATTTGTGCCAACATTCTTTTGTAAATATTGACTATAATTGAGTCCTAATAATAGTAAATCACCATCATCATGTTCGAAATTCGGCTCGTTTTTCAGCTCTTCCATAATGCTTTTCATCAATAATTGACATGTATGTTCGCCGGCCAGTGCCGTACGTTCGTCTTTCTGATACATTAAAGCGACTTTTTTCCATTCAAATCTGATAATTAGTGTTTTATTTATTGGAATTATCGTCTATTGTAGATCTTACCGGTTCATAATTAAATGGAAAAATTCGGCAAACGATCGATAATCGGCCGGGCCGGAATTCATGACCATATAGAATTCGTTCGAACAGCCGATTTTTTTATTTGTAAAATCAAAACTAAAACCAGTCGGCGTTATTACTGGTGTCCATAAATATTTTGCTACACGTCCAACACTGGCTAAAAGCATTTTATTATTATTCGTTCACATTTAATATATTTAATACATTAATTCATCGAACAAACGGCTATTCGATATGCCGTCATTATTCGCAAATATTTATACAACAACTCTATTTATATCATCGATAGTCAATTATTGAACAAAATCATCGAATAATTACTCACCTAAACAATAATCACAAGCCGGTCCTAATATAACATTGGCACAACTAGCCGAGATAACACGTACAGTCGCATATTCTTGTTTACACATGTCATCATAATAGTCGTAATGAAATTGAATATTTGCACCCAAAATACCCCTATCATGTACCTCTTTTTCAGCAAGTCGTAAAGTTTCATTGACCTAAAATCAAAATTTTGTATAATGGTTTTCAATTTTGCTTCGTTCTAGTGAAGATTAGGCGAATTTATATCGAAATTAGAAAATTGGTGGATGCGCCGGGCGCGCAATTTCGATCTTATTCTCTATTTAATTCATAAAAACTGTAGTCAATATCAATTTTATTCGAAAAATTGAATTTGTCGGGAGAGAATAGATGATATAATGACGTTAAATTGAAGTCTAAACAGTCGGCGATGGATATATTTAAAAAAATTGTTAACAATCAATTCGATGATAATTTGAGAGTTTAATTTTTATATGAACGAAGTACAATATGAAAGAAAGCGAGAGATAATGAATTTTATTCAAGTTGAATTCTAACAAAAATTGATATCGACATTCATCATATATCAAAAGGAATCGTCTTATAGAATATTTATATTCAATACAGTTTTAAGCGCTTATTTTCTGTTTCGCGAATTTTATATTAAAAACGATTCAATATTACAAATAATTTTTGTCGAGTAAAATACAAATGGAACATGCAACTATATCAGGTTGATTTTTAATTATTTTATTGTATTTATTTCCAGACGTGATATCAAACGGACTAAATGTGGAACAAATAGAATATGAAATTGTTTCAGATTTAATTAAATATTCTCATTTTATTCTTCTTATTAACGTGTACTATCGTTTTTTGTCGATGCTCCATCTAAAATTTTACATTAATTCAATGAAATACGTAATTCCTACAACAGAATTTTGATGATCAATAGAGCAAATTCTAATTGCCGCTCTCTCGAAATAACAATTGTAAATAACAAAAATATTATTTACGAAGGATTTTAACTATCTCGAAAACTCATAGAGATTTATTTATAATGAACCGAAAAAATTTCGACTAGAAACGTATTTATTCCATATCATCGAGATTTTCGCGTTAGTGACAAAAAAATTGAATATTGAAGTATAACTGATTCGCTTTTTTATAATCAAAGGATTGAAATTTTGAGTATAATTGAAAGAAACTCCACCAGTTATTTGATGTTGTTTTGGTAAAACTCGAATATCGTTAACAATCAATTATTGTTAGTAAAGTTTCTAGAGAGATCAGAAAACGTTGTTGTCGAATCTCTCGATAGCGTAAAAACCCAATATTTTCATTATATTTCCACAAAATAGGATGTTATCTATATATATATATATATATATATATATGTTGATTATACTCAACAAATCAACTGGAAATCAGTACAAAAATGATCTAATCCAATTGGAGGACAGAAAAATGATCGATTCACTTTCACTTTAATCAAAATCGAGTTATAAAACGATCAAAATTCAAAAAACCTATTACGTACAGATCTGTTGGTAGATAAATAAAAAAAAAAAAACGATTTTCTAGCAAAATGAGGCGAAACTTTGAAATTACTTTTTTAAATAAAAACCAACTGAAAGCTTTGCCAACATAAAATGATCGTATCGGGTGATTGATAAACGAGTTGATTCGACAATTTAGCCTTAAGGCCGACTCAACTATAAGGACAACTAAAATTACAATAGAAATGAGTCTTTAAACGAGTAATATTGACTTCAGTTTATCGTATAGTTGTCGGATTCGAGTTGCTAGTTTGCTATAACGAAGTTTGCTCCATAGATTTGTTATTGTATCAAATCTAGCAATGTCGCATCGCTTTAATTTTAATCTAAAACAAATCCAACAATCTTTCGAGAATAGAAATAATTTAATCGAAAATTCTATTGCAACACGATTATAATCATGGTCACGTATATTTTCGATTAGCGTTATTAATTGAGAAGACTAATCGATCTGGCTCTTTCAATATCTATTGAAATTTGAATCGTCCTCAATGTTGAGAAGGATCAGATTGACAATCGATTCTTTTAAATCGGAACTAAAACCAGTAGCGTCAACTATGAAATTAAACAAATAAATACAATGATTAAAAAAATAAATAAATAGACACAAGATTAATATCGTTCCATAAAAATCAAATTGCGATTGGAATTTGTATTTGTCGGTATTTAAAAAGATTATTTCATAAAAGAAAAAATACTATTGCGTTCGATAATCATAAAATATCAAATCTATATATAGATTGTCTATCTATATATTATTTATTATTTTTGTTATAATTGAAGAGGTATATTTATAACTATAGCAAATATTGTAAATTGGATGTCTTTATTGTGGAGAATAGTTGAAGATAATCGATTTTTATCAAATCAGATTTATAGGTCTTTACATTATATTTAGATAGGTAACAATGTCTAGTTTATTGTTATTAAATCAATTTATCGTTATTCTCATTTATATATAATATATATATAAATATAATTTATTAATTTTTAATCTTATTGATTGATGTGATTTCTCGCGTCAATTTCGACTAACATGTGCTTCTTGATTGGTCCAATAATTATAATCTAGATTTTATTCTTATAATTCAATTGTCCAATTTGATAAAATAGTCGATGATTGAATCATTTTTGCAATAGAGATAATAACCGTATCTAATAACCGATTGAGATTTTCATTAATTTATCAATCAATTATATGTATATAAATAGACAATTATTTTGAATAATAAATAATCAAATTTGGGATTTTTCAATTTGAGTGTTTCTAGAAATTAGTGAAGAAAAAAAAAACAACAAATGAATAGAATAAAATAACGATGTACACGTCATATTTGCCTAATTCAAGTGGTTATTATCGGCTGAATTTCGTCTCTCAATCATTATTATTCTTATTAATAAATTTACCTCGTTAACATTGATGATGTAAAAATCATCGAATGTCAATATAATAGCAACATTAATAGTACAATTATTGATATCGTAGCATGTTTGATTGCATGCTGTTGGTTTTTCACTAATACAATGTTCATTTGTTTTGGAACAATTATCAATATTCCATGGTGGTATTTGTAATATTGATGTGTCCCATTTGTAATGATCTGTATCACAAAAGCCGAAAATTACTAATAATATTAAAAATAAAATCATAACTAAGGGTATGAATTTTTTTTTTTTTAATCACTAATTAAACTTATAACTAATTATTAATTAATACCGGTAACTATACGCATTTTATGAAAGCTACGATTATACTAAGTTTTAATACTGTTGTCGATAGCAAATATAGATAGGACCGCCCGCGCAGATAAATAGATAATATTTGTTTAATACTACTGGTATAAACTGTAATATAATTGATTAATATCATTATTAATTTATATCGTGCGAAAATTTCGAAAAATTCGATACAATATTCTTGTAAAAGCAATTAGAATTTATGAAACATTAACGGAAACCTTTTGAATATTCCAATTAAATTGTTGAATAAATTACGAAATCAATTAAACAAAACACACAATAAGACAATTATGCCTCCAAGAATATTCAATTTTCGTTGTTTTATTAGGATTCAATCATAATGTTGCCTATCGAAATTGCACCCCTCTAAATAATTCACCTCATTGATATTTATATCATATGAATAAAATATATTCGGTGATTCTAATGAAGTACGGTTGGATAAAACTAGAGGGTCCATGAATATTTTCCATATGTAGATGGAAATTTGTACTTTAATGGAAACTAACCCTATCTTCATCTATTTTCAAATCATTGGTAGCTAAAATGTGGAAATTCCACTTTTATTGCAGATTTCTCATTATTTACAAAGAGAAACTAAGCTCGCAATATTGCATTTGATGGTGAAAAATCATTTTCACTAGAGATGGAAATTTTCAAATGATTTGTGAAAAACTTCTCTATTTACCACAGTCAACAATTAATCTATACTCGAGAATAATAATGAAACAAAGCTAAAAATTCTAATCAAACAAATATTAAAGAGAAAATATGTATATTAATGGAAACTCCGTCAACAACAACGCACGAATTATAAAAACTTTGTCGCAACTTCATACCAGTCAAAACGAATTATGCATAAAATTTAATTTGAAATTCTTCAATTATTATCATTACTTTTTGCCCCATTCACAATTATTTTTTGTGATATTTTATATTAAATAATTCAGAAAATTCAATTAGTTACAACAATATTTTCAATACAAGACTCCAATAAGTACTTTGATCAAATCGAGTGGCTATTCATATATTATAATATCAAATATAGTGCCTATATGTTTATTTTTCAATAAATAAATTACAACATATGGCTATAATTAATTATGGCATACGGAGAAAATTAATTGGATTATTTTTAATTAACTTCCATTCCACTATTGAAAATATTGACAATTCCGCTCGTAATATTTCATCAATAATTTTCGTTGCGATTCTCAGAACAATCACTTTATATCTAAATTCGAATGATTTATTGTTCAAAATACCATTACTTTATTAAATACTATCAATGGTGAACAATATGTCTATAAATATTTCATTTATATTATAGTTTGATGAGTTTATATCTAATAAATATCAGATTGAATAGCCGAAATTTAATAAAACACAAAAATCGAAATTCGCCAATTACAACGCCATCTCTAAACAATAATCCGAACTAATACAACTCAATGTAATCGACTTATTCAGGCAACTTGTAATAATAGTGCTGGGATTTGTTCGGATAATTGCTAGAAGATGGCGGGATATGTGGGCGGGTTATTCAAAGTTAATTCTATATTATATATTTATATTTTTCAAAATTAACAAAATTTACAATTTTTTCGATTTCGGTTTACGTTTAACAGAAACAATACTTTCAACAATTTTATCAATATCCTCGTTATCAATTTGATAATCGTTACTGCTAGGTTTTTTATTGAATAAATTAAAATTATAATTACCAAATTTGTTTTTAACAAATTGTGTTATTTTATCGATATTATAAACAGTGAACATCATACTGAATATGAAAATGAATGTCCATATGGCTGTTTGTTTAATATCTTGTTCATTTAGATTATTTTTAACCATAAAATCAAATTCAACATATTTGAATGATTTATCAGCTGTAAAATATTGTGGTTCCGGTTCTAAACGATTATACAAACCGGATTCTAAATGTATAGAATATAATTTACCATCTAATGGTACAGATGGTAAATGTACTAATATACCATAATTGTAATCTTCAACAATTGAAATTGTCGATACATCAACACGTCCTGTGTAAATCGTATTGATTGGTGTTACTTCTCTTATTATTTTTATACGTAGATTTTTATAATGTTCTGGATCTTTTGCATTTATTTTGATTAATAAATCAACATTTCCAACAGGACGAAATACGATCATTTTCAAATCGTTTATATCGTTTGTTACTTTATCAATATGAATTGTTTTCGGTGCACTACGTTCAATTTTGATTTTATCATTAACCGAACCTTTAACTTTAATATCATATGAACAATACGGTTGTAGAGCACGTATACGAAATGAACCAGATGATTCAGATGTTGCCTCTTCTGAATAATGACTACAATTACCAACACCTTGGGCAACAACAATAATATTCTCTTCTGGTTCACCATTTAACGATGTTATATAACCATAAGCGCTATACGCTACACGTTTACCCCTAAAAATTATATTACTTTTTTAACAATTCAACTCTATAATAAATATAAAAATTTACAATAATTTCACTGTAGCAGTTTCACCTTCTTTAACTGTTACGATTTTCGAATTCGGCTCAAAACTATATTCTTTCATCATAGGTCTCAAGAAATAATCACCAGGACTTAATGTATGAAACGTTATTTTACCATCACCATCAGTTTGAAGATTACTACGATAGCTTTCGCCACCAGATAAAGATAATAGAGTGCCCTATAATTGAATAATTATAACTAATAATTTTATTGAAAAAAAAAAACAATTACCTCTAATGGTGTATTGTTGGTAATATCGATAACTTGTATAACAATTTCAGCTAATTTATGTGCTAAATAATCACCATTATCATCTGGTCCAATTAAAGCATATGAATCTTTTTTAGCTGTTATTGTATAGATTTTTGTTATATCTAATGGTGGAAATTTATAAATACCATTATTATCGGTTTCAACAGTTAAAGTATCGTTATCATCTGATTGAATTGTTATTATAACACCTGATAATGGTGGTATAATTTTACCTTGGAATACAATACCGGGTAATGCTTTAAATTTAATTCCCAAATTATCACAATCAGAACTACCACTTATTTTCAATAATTTTGGTTCGAAATATAGTAAATCAGAATTTGGTGTTATTATTGCATTTTCATTTGGATGTAATAATAAATTAATTTCATAATTATTATTTTGATATAATAATGGACCAGTTTCTGTTTTTGTACCTTCGATATTTATAACAGCTGTTACATCATCTGATTTCTGTTCAGATTCTATTAATACTGTTATTGTATGCTTTTGTGCATTCAAAACTATTTCATTTGTTGGATCATTCGTATTATAATTAATAATATTCGTATCATAAGTATGACAACTTTCCAATACAAATGCGTATTCCCCTGGATTTTCTAGACAATAAGTTGTATGTCCCTTTGTTAATTCTATAGTTTTATTCGTTGATTGTCCTGGCAATTTATATTTAATCTGAAAATTTTCATTATCATTATCATTGTTATTTTAGAATAATTATATTTATATTTTATAATTATATTAAACCTGTGTATTATGTGATGATATAAATAGGACATAAAAACCATTTTGTATAAATGTAGGCACTTCAACATTGATATTATTAACCATAACTACATGTTTATCAGTTTTCCAACATAATTTACTTGGTAATAAACTAATTTCGTATTTTCCAGGATAAATATCATTAATTTTAAATGAGCCATCGATAATATTTATTTTTATATCATTATTATTTGTTGTTTCACCGACTAGATGTAGAATTGCTTGTAAATTTTTACAATTATCTCGATTAATACATTGAACTTTTCCGTGTAATGTTGCTTTCAATTGGGAAAATGTTACAATATCGTCACGATTCGATGTAACTTCAACTGTTTGAGTCTTTGGGAAAAATCTGAAATTATACGAATTTAATATATAATATTCAAGAACTAAAACAACTTACTGATGTCCTTTTTGAAGTTCTTCATTAGTTACAACAACTTCAATCTGATAATTACCTGGATTTAAATACTCACAAAATTTACCAACTTTCGGATCGGATTTTGTTGTAATAATACGTGTTGAACCAATTTGTGAAAATGTTATTGTTTGACTATAATCACTAACAATATTACCACATACACGATAAGAATCTGGTTTTAAATCTGGTAATTTTGTATTTGGTACAATTTTTAATGTTAATTCATTGAATAATAAACCATCATATTCTGATTTTAATTTATATGTTCCGGATTTTATTTTTTCTAATTTATAATAACCCTGATTATCTGTTTTTGTTATTTCTTTATTATTCAATAAAATTTTAGCATTTGGCAGTGATGTATTCTGATGATCTTTAAATACTCTTCCAACAACAGTAAAACCAAGTATCTGAAAAAGCGAGAAATTATTATGAAAATCTCAACAATGTATTGAGGTTTACTTCAAATTTCTCTTCTAAGACTACACTACTATGTTTCACAGTGAATTGTATCGAATTCGGTTGATAATGGATATTTTGATTACTATAAAATGGTGCTACAAAATATTTCCCCGGTGGTACTGTTGGAAATACGAAAATTCCATCAGTATTTGTTTTAACATAACACAAATATTTATTGTCTTCAATATTGGGTAATTTTTCTTTATCGCAACCATCAACTTTAATATTGTTTCGCTAAAAATTGATGTTAATTATATACGCTAAATTTAGATGGTAAAATTACATTATCCTGAGAAAATAAAAGTATTGTAGCGTCTTTTATCGGTTCTCCTCCATTTTCGACACGTCCAGAAACATCATAGCCTTGTATAATTAAACTATCTGCTGGTAGTTCTGTATTACCTTCAGTTACATCAACATCAACCGAATCTTTGAATATTTTCCACCTATAATAAAACAAAAACTAGAAATTGTTACGAGATGATTATTGAAATTATACTTGGAATTAGATATTTTGACTGTATGTTTTCCGGGGTATACAGGTGTGAAGAAAAAATTTCCATTTCGACGTGTTGAAGTTTTTCTAACATCACCATTTGTATGTAACTCAATTTCAACACCTTCAGGTCCAGTTGTGAGACCAAAACTTTGAATCTGAAACCGAATTTCATTGAATATCATCTAGTAATTAGCTCAGATTTTATTAAAATACGTTTCCAGTTATTCCAAAACCTTTGAATACAAAATTAATATCTTCTCCTTTACTACAAAGATCTGTAACACCATCAACAAGTAGTTCGACTTTCGTTGGTGTGAAACTCCAGCCTGGTGGAGGTTCTAACTGTAATTAATTCATAATTTATTAACGATATTCACATTTATAATAGCGACTTAACCTCTAAAATATATTCGCCCTTATCATATAATGGTACGAAATAATAACCATTATTTGGAGCGCAATTTATTTTATCTTTCAAAATTCCATGCTTCGTCAATCTAGAAATGATGCTTTATTATATAATTATTTAAATTTAATCGAAATCTTACAGCTTAACTTCAACTTTAGAGAAATCAANTTTCTAACACGAATTTCCTAACCTTAAAGTAAGGTTCCTAAAAGGAGTACTTAATCTTTAGGCTGACATGGTTGACACGTTGGCAATTTATAATTTACTCACATTTTCATTTGTTTTCTAACATTTTCAAATACGGTTCATTAGTATAATTACAAAAATCTAATGACTAAATACAGAAAATTACAATTTTTTTTTAAACTGATGAATATGGGTTCTTATAAATTTTCCATTGAGAAGCGATACGGCAACACTGATATTCATTTCTCTAGTATTTAGTAAGATTTACATTTATAATTGGTGCTACTGATAATGACTGGCGCTATTTCAAAAATTCACCTGTTTATCAAGTTATATTAGAACAAAAAATTAATAAATATTGAAAATTAATTAATTTGATCCTGTTTGAAATTAAATTATATTTTGAACGAGTTGAAATAACGCATTTTCGTCAGAATCAGTTTGAAAATCTCAACGGTGAGTTAGAATACTTTATATTGTTTTCAATCACGAACATTTTATTTACGTAAGTATCGGATAATTACGAAAGTGATGAGTTTTGAATAATTTTTCCAATTGTATGAAAATTTTGATTGAATTTGTATTATCTAGTGTATTTTATATTAATTTGTTTATTGGCATTTTTGTTAGCGCCTTATTTAAAACTTCAAAAATTAAACAATTTTAGTTTTTAATGAACTGATGAAATTTTCAACGGAAACTAGTCAGGTTTTGTAATATATTATTAGGATATCATTATTATCATTATTTTCTCTAGTTCTTTCCAAATATACATATATTATATACTGTAACATAAATATTATACAATATAATGTTGTCTAATGCGTACTTTGAACTTACCCAAACCCAATAGAAAAGTTAACCTATTGGAATGACGTTCTTGAATAGAAATCGAATTTCTTGGGAAATTTTCATTGAATCATCATCTTTCATGGCTAGCCAGCTTGAATATCATTGTCTAGACTCTAAAAAAATGAAAATCACCAAATAATAATAAATATCGATGAATTTCACCTTCCTAAATGAAGGTTCCCTTATTTTTTTTCGATCACATAAAATGATTGAAAAAGGATTTTTTGATAACATACACATGACATCCTTTATTTTTCAACAACATTTGATGAAAATTATAAATATAAAGTCTGTCTCATATCTCCAGCAATCTTCAAGTGACTCCTTGAAAGATTTAGATAGTTGTTTTTCATTTTTATAAAAAACAAGAACTTAATGGAGCTTCACACATGGAACGGACTGTATGTTCAGAGATTCATAAATTAATATATTTATTAATTTAGTTATCTAAATTTGCATGGTTGATCAAAATATAGAAGTTTCAATTCAATTGCGCACATTTAATTTTTTTTGATAAGAGTCGTTTTGAAATTTTCTCAAAAATTTCGATTTCTATTCAAGAACGTTATTCCAAAAGGTTAACTCGTCTATTGGGTAAGTTCAAACTATGCCCTTGCTCAATGTTATTATCAAATAATTGCTCTAATTATTAATTATTAATTTAGATGTATATGATAAATAGGAAATTTTTTTATCTAGAGAATAACATCGAAAGGTACAAAAATTTAATTACAATAAAACTATTGTTCCGTAATATCTTGTTGATAGTTTATTATTTTGAATTATCTTCGGTTGTTATTTGTTCTTGATGTGTGGAATACCTTTAAAAATAAATATCAAGGTAATAATTGAAGAAAAAAATAATATTAATCAAATAATTTAATTAAAAATTGAAAAAATCTCCCCCCATATAAATAAACATATTCACGTTTATAGTTGATTTGTTTAAGTGTCTGCAATGTGTTAGCTATAAAACATTTGCAATCATTTTTTAGTTAAGCAAGTGTTGTCCTTTGAATAGGTTCAGTCCCTATTATAATAATTATTATTATTATCATTATTATTATTTCGTTAGATTGAGAACAAAATTATTAATGGATGATAAATTAATTACAGGATTTGGTAGATTTTCGTGAAATAACTCATAAAAATGGCAACAAATGGTGAGTATATCGAAAATTAT
>JAZBGZ010000061.1:57872-68401 GCA_037414795.1 Stenodera caucasica
TTATTAAAAAATTCATCTTACAATCATCTTTTTTTTTGTTTCAAATAAATAATAAATGAAATATGGTATACATATATGCAATATAGACATATTTTACATTAAAAAAAAAAAGGAAATTATTTTTTTTTTGTCTTAAATGGTAACAAAATATGCTAGCTACTAGGGCATGGTTCAGTATCAACACTACTATCGCTACTATCTGTATCTGGTTTACAACAACGACATTGTTGTCGTCTTTTACATTTTGAACGATGACATTTATTACATTTAGTTCTATATACAGGTGTAACTAATTCTACTTTAATATTAGCAGTGGCTGTTACTTTGGTTGTATAAGGGCCACTAGAACTTGATTCTGGACTACTATATTCAACAGTTACTTGTGGTTCAACAACAATACTTTGATTGCATGATTCTTCTGTTATTGTTGTTAAACTAGGTTCACGTGTTGCTTTAACAGATGTATTACGTCTAGTAGGTGGTGGTTTATTATAATTTGTTTGTCTAACTGGTTGTGGTGGTGGTGTTGGTGGTGTTGGTGTTGATATTCTATCAATATGTTCTAATTCATATAATTCAGCATTTGGTCCAGCTAATGATAATAATATTGGTAAAAATATCAAACAATTTATAATCGATGTTATTATCGATATTAATAATGATGTAAATATATGATATTGTATAAATTCAAAATTCGATATTATTAATACTGTAATTGATATAAATAAACCAAAATCACCTTTTATTATTGATTCAACATATAATTCAATCGACATTTTTAATCTACGTTCACAATTACCTAATGCACTAAAAAAACCTTGTAATATTAATAAAACATTACGACTGACAATAATAAAATGTAACGCACCTAATGTACCACTTAAAGCATTTACATTTAATAAACATATCAATAACATTGATATTATAATATTAAATAATGGACACCATAATTTTGTCCATTGTATATGAACACATGCTACTAATGCACCAGCTAATAATGTTAATATAAATTGTATACATAATAAACGATCTAATAGTAGGAACTGATTGAAATATGCAAATATAAGACCGATTGGATAATTTTTCAAACCTCTTTCATTATATTCATCTGATATCAATTTGATTTGTTTTAATGTTTCTATAATATCGCCAGTTGTTTTTAAATTTTTGAGGTAGAATGGCATTTGAGTATAAATAAGTGGTTTTGACTTTGGAATTTTCAAATCAAATTCAGCCTTTGAACTATAATATTGACAAGGCTTTGGTGTTAAATTTGCTTGAGAACTTGAATATGACATTTGATCATTACTATTCCATACAGATAAATAATTATAAAATGCTTTGGGATCTATAATACCGTTATTTACAAGTGTTTTCTTATATATTTGACTTTTATCTACTGGAAATTCAACAATACCAGTTTGTGCTAATAATTTAAATGCTAATACAGCCTTTTCAGTAGCATTAGTAAACCATTTTTCGCTATTCAATGAATTTCTATTACGATTCAAATTAAATTCTTGTTGTAAATCTAATAAATAATCACGAAAATTCGCCAACCAATAATCATTCATATTCAAACCACCATTTGAATCTTTCAATACATGTGGTACATTTGTTAATGATGAATGATATTCGTATAATAATGGTTGATTTAATGGATATTCCAATTCGGTTGTTACTAAATAAAAATTATAAAAACCAAAGAATTTATTTTGAGCTTCTAAATATTTGTACTCCTGTGTGTTCTTTGGTAAAAATGTCGATAACCTTACGTCGAATTCTAATTTTAATCCATTAAATACGCAGAAAATTATTAACACAACATAAGTTATACATAAAATCACTTTTACAAATGGTTTAAATAACAACGATGTAAAATAACGACTTACTAACCATGTTATTATACTTTTCTTTTGCTGGCATATTAATTCAGATGTCAACAAATTTTCACCATGTTCCTGTAACAAACAAAAATCACAAAATTACAACCATTCCTCAAACTGTACAATATATCAACAACTATGCCTCTGATTTAAATCTCTATTATATACAAACCGAATAATTCGATTTAAATAATTGCAACAAATAAACATTCAACACAACAATTTATAGATCAATAACAAATCAATTAAGACTATCTTATAATTTCCATACGTCCATGGACAACTGTAATTGTACAATTACACAAGACAAATAGACTAGTTTTATGATAGTTTACTTTTTTGTCTCCACTTGATTTATATAATACTGTTATTTATGAAAAAAGCAACTGAACAAATAGAAAAGTAATGTGAATTTGTTTATTTATGTTTATGTTTACGCAACATAACCTCAATTCAATCCAGTGGCGTAGCTGTTCGACTCTATAAATAATTCGATTTAAATAACGAAATTCAATAAAAATACTAGATTATTCAAGAGATATTGATGAATTTCATTTATAGATAACAAAAGAATATGATTTATGAAAGAATCAGAATTAATTTGTGAGTTTTGGCGAAATTTCGAAGTCGAAGTGATTTATTGAAATAACTTAAATTACAATAATTTAAAATATTTGGACTTACCGGATCGTTGTTGTTGTTTGTATTTGATGTTTTTGTTTTAACATCAGTCCGGAAACAGGGTACATCAGTCTTTTTACATCTTTGTTCTAAAGCGAGAAGGGCAGGAAAGACAATAATTAAAGCAGCACTATGAAATACAACAAGTACCGCACATTGTAAACAAAAAACACGTAACGCCGGTACAGGTACAATAGCAGCAACTAAAAATGCAGCCGAATTAACTAATGCTGCTGATATAATAGATGGACCGGTACGTTGAAGCACTTCCGGTGGTGTTAAATTTCTCATATGTGTTGATAATATAAGGAACATTTCTCTCATAGCAAGTCCAACAGTGAGAAATGGTAACACATGTGTACTTAATAAATTTATTGGTAGTCCAATTAAACTGCACACACCTAATGCCGCAATTGTTGAACTAGCTAATACAATAACACCAATAGCGGCTAAACCCGATTGGGATACCCATGCATAAATTGCCGTTACTATTAATACTGCCCCTAATTTCACAAAATCAGTCTTTGATGATTCTTTTAGAACTTTATTTAGATTTGCTGTTGAAAATGTCACAAATAGATACGATGATGGACTTTTGCTGCGCGTCAAACGATCAACTTCCTAACAAAATAAACAATAAATCAATTACAATCGATAATTGAAGATTTAAAATTGATTTATAATATACCTGTGCGAATTTCTTTTGCCAAGCATTTAGTACAGTAGTTGCTTTCTCTTGACTCCAACCAATATGATGGACTTTATAATGTCCAGACCAAAATTCAAATAATTCATGTTCACCCATCAATTGTACAACAGTTTGTAAAGCTTTGGCTTGTTTTATATGACCAGATTTATTTTTAAGTACACCACCAACAATCAAATCTTCCGGCCAATGCATATATTTAGCAGCAAAACCATAACAACCACTAGTTAATTCAGCACCAATATCCAAATTTTGTGTTGAATTATAATTTGGTGCTGTTATTGGACATTCTGGATCGCGTGGATTCAAACACGGTTTCTCTTGATAGCCAGTTGTAATGCCGGCACGTTTTAAATAATCCTCCAATGAATGATAATCGAATTGGGATTCTTTTTGTTTGATATCGGCGACTAGTTGGATCGGATTTAGATTCGTCCATTTCACCTGGTTGCCGATACCGTACCTGAATTATAACAAGAAAAAAACAACCCTTCAGCCATTATTGCAATATACAATGGATTTTGGAGTTATTGTGATTGGATTTATTCGAGAAATTCGTCAAATTTTCGAGCGTTCAATTTGATGGTTCGGATTTTTTTTATTGGTCATTTTTTAGAGCCGCAGATTTTTAAGAAGGGCAGATGTTTAGTAGGGGGGCCACCCCGTGCGAATTAGGCTGGCTTTACACTGCGCTATTGCATAATCGAAATAAAAAGATACGTTGGCGATTGGATATAAATTTTTTTGTTGAAAAAAAGTAAAAGAAAGAAAATGACATGTATATACAAACAATCAATAACCAATAACTTTGATATGTTTTTGTATTATAGTTTGAATTATATGGTCATTTTACGACTCTAGACTATTGTATCTGGATTAAAACTTCCAACACATAATGGGCTGTTTATTATTTCGAAATTATAAACATTTTATACTTTTTTCGAAGTTGTAATGGATGATTTATTGAAGAGAGAAATAAAAACCGAGTAATAAAGATTATAATTTTGTAACAAAGTTGATAAATACTGACTGTATAAATAGTTGATGGTTGATTTAAGTTTATCGATTTCAATTGAGATCAATGGCGAAATGAAAGTGAATTAGAACCGCAACTACGTAATCTATTGAGAATTCATAGGAGGCTATTAAAGTTTTTCTCCATTTCAATTCGATATTGTGGAGAAAGTGTATTATTGTTGATAAATAGATACTTACGGTATATGAACTGGATAGTCGGGGCCTAATAGTTTCGATCCTTCCCAAAAACAATCTAACACTGTAGCTATAGAACAAGGCATCATATTTTCGAATATTTGTTCAATATAATGTGCATCGAAATTCGGTATACTTGGCGATTGACAAAAATCCTTCAATCGCCATGTAATATCGTACATATTAATTGTTATTTGTGTTGCTTTTTGTATTAGATCTAGATGTTCTAGTAGACCATGCGGATGAAGTAGATCGGCATCAGATTCAACACCAGTTTGTATGACCATCTGGTGTGTAGATAATGTTTCTGGAGGTGCTGGTTCAGCCCATAACAATTCAATGTCAGTATGAAATGTTAAACTTTTCAAACCAACAGAAAATGTTGCTAATGTTAAAAAACTGACAAAAAGGAACTTGCCAGCATGAATGTCCAAGATGTGGCCGAGGGTACGCAGCTGCCGTTGTATACGGCCACGGACCCAGAGTATACCGCGATCTCCGCTCGCTTTGCCCTGCAACAGAGTAGTAACATGCAATCGACCACCCAAGAAGCGGCCTGACGTCACGCAGACCACCCAAGTTGTACACATATACATATACATATTGTGTGTATATATATATATATATAATATATAGATGTATATGTATATGGGTACGATCTCTCCTCGCTCTCCACTAAAGCGCCTAGGCACCGTCCTTCTAGGAAGGACCGGACACCGCCAACGGCCATCTACAAACCACTCGAATTCAATCATCTTGCCAATCATTCATCCATACATCCATATCTCACACCGTCATAGATAACGAAACGTCAACCCCCAACGCCACCCACTTTGTTTACTACGCACTCTACTATACCGATATTTTTTTATTTTACAAATGGACGACTTTCGAAATTAATCTTTATCAAACACAATAATCAAACTATATAGTCGTTCAACATAAATTAATCATTCAAATATAAATAAATAAATAAAATATAATCAATATAACGGAACAATAAAACAATACGTAGCCAAATATAAAAAAATCGCCAGATTAAATTAAATAATAAAACATATTATTTTTATAATAAATAAATAATGTTTATCAATGATTGTTTGTATAAAGAATAAGACAATTTGTTATTTAATAACAAATATTGCCCTCTTCGATAACTTATTCTCTATATAAAAATATATCCCACAATTGTAGACAATCACAAATTATACAGACTGTTGTGGAATTGACCGTTAACAATAACATAAAAATGGAATTTTCACGGATAAAAATCAACTATTGTAGAGAAAACTAAAATGATTGACAACGAATGATATAAACGACCAGAAAAATACTTTCATCGGTTTCGTGGAAGAAACTACCTGTCGAAATATTCTATACATACACAAATATATATATATACCTAAACTAAGATATAGATATATAATGGTATAAGTTACATGTGTGCGTATACCTTTTATAAATACAAACGAACAAAACTCACAAAACTTGCCGGACAATGAAAAAGGAAATTTAATAAAATAAAAGAATCAACTTTTATAACAGCACACACCAACACACTTATATGTATATATATATATATATAGACACACACATACACATATACAAAACAAGACTTGAGGAATTTCTTTTTGGGTAGGTGGTCTGTCTTTCAGATAGGACACACCGATCTTTGCAACACTTTTAACATCGATCATATATCACCGTATTTATCTTAAAATTCAACAATAACAACAATAAATATTGTTAATTTTATCGATAATAATAATTGATAGTTTCATTGATAATTAGATTGGATATATGATTTTATATATTGTTTATGGTTATAGTGAGTGAGAGAGCTACCTTAACTTTACACATCCATTCAATAATGATACGGTTAAGGTGATCGTACATTAACGAAAAACCGGCTCCGTTGAAATTTCGTATTATTTTTAGTATGTTTTAATGTGTTTTAATACGCGCAATTTGATTTAACCCACAATTGAACTGTATTTATAAACACAAGGAACGTCTTTGGCCGCAAACCGGTTATATTAAACGTTGCCAATAAAATGGAATTTACAAAGCTATTTGTTTTAACTAATTGTTTTTTATTGATTATATCATGATAGTTTTTTTTTACTATTATTTAAAATAATCACTATTATTATTATTATTATTAAATTTAACAAAATAATAATAATAATTGAATAATAAAAAAATAATAATTGCCTAATTACCCATTTTACATTCAAAAAACGCGGCGAAATGTCAAGAATACCAATCACCATTTGACGCACTTTACACGTCTTCTAACTAAGAAAACGCTGTTACAATTACAGGAGAACCCCCATAGGCGACGCCCCAAGTTACCCCCACTCCGATAATCAAACAGAAAAAATAATAATGATAAATAATCACCCCCACCAATTCGATTGGTTATTTATTTTGGGTAATTTTTGAAAATTTAACTAGAAATTATACAAGAAATATACGACAATTCCACCCCTAAATTCGAACTTTTCAAATTCAGTCTTGTTTCAATTTATTGCAACTTGATGTGTATTTTTTGGATACAACTTTACAACTACTACTATAAATTTTTTTTTTTATTCGAAAACTATCGCCAAATATTTGAATAACGGGTGCGGTATTTAAAGTTAAAAGAGCCGCCGAAATCTCTTACTGAATCAAAAAAAAAACATAATAATAATAATAATAAAAACTAGTTTATTATTATTATTATTATTATTATTGAATGAAACTAGCACACATTGGACTAGTTTGTGTTTCGATTTTTCGATTTGTCGGTGAGACAATTATTTATTATTTTTTTTCGGTGGTATAACAATTGTGAGTGGGGAAAACAATGTGGAAAATTTTGGTATAAATGCTATTATATGATGAAGAGTGAGTGCGCCTTGTTTTGACCGTGACCTCAACTATGATCTCTAATAGTAAAATCGAGTAAACCGGCAAATGTTTTTAGTGATTATTTTAGATCACATGAACTTGAGAGATGGTTGCCGTTTTAATTTATTCTCATCATATTTGTTTTATTGTGATTTGCAACAATTATAGTGAGTAATAGTGGAAATAATTTGTTGTATTGACTTTATGTATTTATAGTCTATTGTATTGTTAGTTTAAGTTTGTATTATAAAAGCCCACCCAGATTCGATAATTTGTACAAGTTAATTAATTAATTAGTTGATTGTGTTAAGGAGATTAAAATTTTTATTGTATGAAGTGTGCCTCCTGGGGTATTTTTTAATTGCTATTCGCCTCCTTTCACTGAATTATTTTGGTATCATTATTGCTGTCTATATTTGGACGTAAATATCTAATAATGGTTGGCCGTTAGTATTTATGATCGTTTCGTAAAAAAGTAAAAGAAAAATTTCGGTTGTGAAATATGAAAGAATGTTAGAATTTCCGTGATTTTGTTGTTGTTGTTGTTGTTATTGTATCGGTGCGTAATAATTAAGACTTTTGGATAATCGATGTGGAGAAGTCTTGTGAACGATGCAATATTGGCGCGTAATCTAGAGACCGATGGAATAGATTGAATTGTTGTTGTTGTTGTTGGGGTAGTTGGAGGGTGTCGAGTTCCGGAAACGGATGGTCATAGAGGGGCCGAGAGGCTCGGCAAAGGGGCGCGGTCTTGCAGAGGGACGAAGAGGGACAGGTAAGCTAAGCAGCTAAGCTAGCTGAGGACCACACACACGCGACTAACCCGGTGGTCCTACCAAGGCTAGCGTAACACGGCGCATCGCCCACCAGACCGCAATCAGGTCGGCCCAAATCATCTATCACACCTGATTCCAACGGCATGCAAAACAACACAACATCACAACCATCTATATACACTTATATAAAAATAATGTTGTTATTATTATTTACCTGATCTAGTTGTTGTAGTGCGATGTCGGCGTCGACCCATCCGGTTCTTGTATAAAGATCCGACCGGTGCCGGTCCAGGTCGTCATCCGGCGCCGGGGCGGCCATCCCGGAATCGTTTATCGTACCATAACGACACCCCGACGGACGCCACCCCCGTCACTACTAAACATTATCAGCATGATCAACAATCATCTGTATTTAAATAAAACAATTTTTATTCTATCATCAATCAACACATACACATAGATGCACATAAATATGCACTAATTATTATAGCACATTGCACAATATTATAGGGGTGTAAAGAGGGAAAGAGCGAAAAGAAACGTGGTGTAGAAAATGTAAACAAATATTGAGAAATAAACACGAAATACACCACTACTATTACAACCGACAGTATCTTCTCAACTGTTTCGGAGCCCTCTGTTGTAAGCCAACTCAGCTGAGTGTATTTGAGCTGTTGGCTGTTGTATTGGTTGGTCGTTCATTGTAATCGCTCCAAGTCTGCTCTCTACTCGACTGGCGTCGAGCTTCGCCGAATCAAGACCACCCACAGTATAATGTTTAGAATGTAAATTCTCCAAATTACATTACTTATATATATATATATACTTTTTATATTTTTTTGTCACCATCCGCATAGCCTTCTTCCACATCCAGACCCCCAACAATCCCCATAACTAAATCAAACTATCCTATCACAAATCCCAATCATCCATCCATACATTCCCAAATTTCCCCATACGGACGATAATAAAACATTAATTTCTCACGTATCCAACTGAACCAATCCAACAAAATATCATTAAAACTGACTGAATCTAATTCCATTATGCAATGATTCCAATGACGATTTACCGCACACAGATCGCTTATTTGTTTTTCATTTAGAATGAGAATATAAAACCGTTTAAAGCGATAATAAATTAACATAATATTGACGATGACTGTGAGACGGCAATTTTCAAAAGAATTTGACTGCCACAATTAGTATGACTTCCGTTGAAAATAAACGAAATTTCCAGCTAAATTTGAATGATTGAATAGAAATATTCGAAATATCCCCCCGAAAAGTCATCAAACAATAGAATAAACAACCGATGAGAATCTCGTAAATTAATCGGACATTTGAATATAAATCTTCGACAACATTAAGCAAATTTTATAGGCCATCACTAGCAATAAACATGTCAAAAATGGTTTTTTTAATTAAAATTTTTAATTAATACCGAAGTATTACTGGTTGCAGTTTTCTATTTTATATTTTGAAATGATACAAAAAAAGCGACAATCGCTTGAATTGTTGAAAAATTCCGACTTAAATGTATCGAAATATATTTGAATTATTTTTTAATTCCTGACACGATACTTCTCCACAGGCGTTATACGTGTCCTCTCGACTTTCAATAGTGTCGGCAATATCAAAGAGACAATCATAAAATTAAGGCATAAAGTTACGTCACTATAAACGCTGGAAATTCAAAGGAAATCATAATTTTTTTGTTAACGACAATTTTCCTCCTCAATTATCACAATTAATCCAATTAATAGTTTCAAATTAGATGGAATTAAAATCATATGACACAATTACGATACCGTATTAGTTAATTAGGTCATCCGAATCTAGAGTAGAACAATTAGGCCATCTTTCAGCTCCTATAATCGAGTTGATTTGAAGAAAACGATAAATGACGAAAATTTAGCTAACGCTTCAATGAAATTTGCATTTTTACAGATTTTCTCCACTATAAGTCGGGATCCTGAGCAAAATTGGCCCAGTAGATGTACCTGTTTTCTATGATTGTATCGAAAATTAATTGAAATTACGACGAACATTATTTCAGTAAAATTGATATCGGACTAATCCGGTGAGCGCTTATGAGCCACCTAGAGCTCAGAATGGGGAAGGAGAAGGCGAATAGCGACTTTCCGCAGCTCAAACGTTAACGCGACTAGAATTGGTGGCTTTTCCGTTATCTTTATTGGCCCCAACTCAGCTCAGCGGCTATAAAAAGTTTGAACGATTTCGTCGTAGAATCATAAAAAGTGGAGTTCTCGTATAGAATTCACGCTGTATCAATTGTGAAAATTTTAGAGCCCCTGCAATTCAGGCAGCCAATTATTGATTTACAAAATAACAAATTATTAAACATGAATCT
>JAZBGZ010000061.1:79657-94196 GCA_037414795.1 Stenodera caucasica
TGTACGTGGTATTTGTTTCCACAATCAACAACCACTTTTTGTATCCGGTGGTGATGATTATAAAATTAAAGTAATCAAATTAATTAATTATAATTAAATTTTTATTAATAAAATGAATTTTAGGTATGGAATTATAAACAAAAACGCTGCATTTTCACACTTCTCGGTCATTTAGATTATATTCGTACAACAATGTTCCATCATGAATATCCCTGGATTGTTTCAGCATCCGACGATCAAACTATACGTATTTGGAATTGGCAAAGTCGTACATGTATTTGTGTATTAACTGGACATAATCATTATGTAATGTGTGCAATGTTTCATGCATCTGAAGATTTATTAGTATCGGCATCATTAGACTCTACTGTTCGTGTATGGGATATTTCCGGTATTTTATAATCAATATAGAATAAAAAAAATATATATATAATTATTGAAATTTTTCGTTTATGAAGGATTACGAAAGAAAAATGTAGCACCCGGTCCTGGTGGTTTAGAGGAACATTTAAAAAATCCAGGATCAACTGATTTATTCGGTCAAGCTGATGCTGTTGTTAAACATGTTTTAGAAGGACATGATCGTGGAGTTAATTGGG
This sequence comes from Stenodera caucasica, assembly GCA_037414795.1. Taxonomy (NCBI): domain Eukaryota; kingdom Metazoa; phylum Arthropoda; class Insecta; order Coleoptera; family Meloidae; genus Stenodera; species Stenodera caucasica. Next base: position 80,257 of record JAZBGZ010000061.1, read on the forward strand.
CATGTTTCCATCCAACATTACCATTAATTGTATCAGGTGCTGATGATCGTCAAATAAAATTATGGCGAATGAATGATTCTAAAGTAGAAACATTAATAATTATCAAATAAATTATAATTAAATAATTAATTTGATTATAGGCATGGGAAGTAGATACTTGTCGTGGTCATTATAATAATGTATCGTGCGTTTTATTCCATCCACGTCAAGAACTTTTATTATCGAATAGTGAAGATAAAAGTATTAGAATATGGGATATGACTAAACGTAATTATTTACATACATTCCGTCGTGAACATGATAGATTTTGGGTATTAACAGCACATCCAACACTAAATTTATTTGCTGCCGGACACGATACAGGAATGATAATATTTAAATTAGAACGTGAACGTCCAGCTTATACAGTACATGGAAATTTTCTATATTATATTAAAGATCGTTATTTGCGTCGTTTAGATTTTACAACATCTAAAGATATATCTGTTATACAAATAAAAGGTGGTGGTAAAACACCTGTATATAAAATGTCATTTAATCCAGCTGAAAATGCTGTATTATTATCAATGCGTACAACAAATCTTGATAATAGTACATATGAATTATATACAATATCGAAATATACAAATGATGATAATACAGAAGCTGATAGTAAACGTGGTTCGGGTTTAACAGCTTTATGGGTAGCTAGAAATCGTTTTGCTGTATTAGATCGTACACATCAATTAGTATTGAAAAATTTAAAGAATGAAGTTACTAAAAAAATCCAAACACCACCATGCGATGAAGTCTTCTATGCTGGTACCGGTATGTTATTATTACGTGATCCTGATCATGTTACACTATTTGATGTACAACGTAAACGATTATTAGATCAAGGTAATCAATTAATTTAACCAAAAATCATATTCATTTGAATATATTTATGTTGTAGTTAAAATTACGAAATGTCGCTATGTTGTTTGGTCGGCTGATATGAATTTTCTTGCATTATTAGCTAAACATACAGTTACTATTTGTAATAGAAAATTGGAAGTCTTGTGTTCATTACATGAAAATACAAGAGTTAAATCCGGTGCTTGGGATGATTCTGGTGTTTTTATCTACACGACTAGTAATCATATCAAATATACTTTAATTCACGGGTAATTTGATAGATTATATTTTTTTTATGTGTAAATAAAATTTTATAATTTTAGTGATCATGGTATAATTCGTACACTCGATTTACCAATTTATATAACAAGAGTAAAAGGCAAACATGTATTCTGTTTAGATCGTGAATGTAAACCGCGTGTTTTAACAATTGATCCAACTGAATATAAATTTAAATTATCATTAATCCATCAACGTTACGATGAAGTACTTTATATGGTGAAAAATTCACGTTTAGTAGGTCAAGCTATAATATCATATTTACAACAAAAAGGTTATCCAGAAGTCGCCTTACATTTTGTTAAAGATGATAAAACACGTTTTACGTTAGCATTAGAATGTGGAAATATTGAAATAGCTTTAGAAGCGGCTAAAAATTTAAATGATAAATTTTGTTGGGAACAATTAGCACAAACAGCATTATGGCATGGTAATCATCAAGTTGTTGAAATGTGTTATCAACGTACGAAAAGTTTCGAAAAATTATCATTTTTATATTTAATAACTGGTAATTTAGAGAAATTAAGAAAAATGACAAAAATAGCTGAAATACGTAAAGCACGTTCAGCACAATATCATGGTGCATTATTACTTGGTGATATTGAAGAACGTATACGTGTATTAAAATCATCAAATTTAACATCATTGGCATATTTAACAGCTGCTACACACGGTTTAAATGATGAAGCTGATGAATTACGTAATTTAATTGGTAATGAAAAGAAAATACCGGATGTTGATCCGAATGCAAAATTCTTTTTACCACCACCACCAATACAACAAGCCGAAACAAATTGGCCATTATTAACAGTTAGTCGTAGTTTATTTGAAACAAATGCTATGGTACAAGCTGCATCATCAACAATGAAAAATTTAATGGTCGATCAAAATGCTGAACAAATTGATGATGAAGGTGTCGGTTGGGAATATGCCGATGATGATGAAATCGATGTTGAATCGGATAAGAAATTGGATGATACACAAAATGATATTGGCGGTGAAGGTGGTTGGGATGTTGAAGATAATGATATTGAATTACCAGATTTAGGACCATCACAACAACAACAACAACAACAAACTGATACATTTGTACATTTACCAACACAAGGACCATCACCAACAATTTTATGGACAAAAAATTCACAATTAGCAAATGATCATATTATGGCTGGTTCATTTGAATCAGCTTGTCGTTTATTGCATGATCAAATTGGTGTTGTTAATTTTGCACCTTATGAAAGTTACTTTTTAAATTTCTATAGTGGCTCTAAAACTATACATTCTTGGCAACCAAATTTACCATCTTGCTTTAGTTATCCATTACGTAATTGGAAAGATGCAACTGGATCGAAAGGCGGTCTTCCAGTAACTGGAGTTAAACTCAACGATTTGGTTCAAAAATTACAGGTAATATTTGTAATACAATTTAACAGTAAAATTGATGATAACGAATTTTGTTTTTTTGGATAGACTTGTTACCAGTTAACCACTGGTGGTAAATTCACAGAAGCAATTGATAAATTCCGAAATATTCTTCTATTGATTCCTTTATTAATAGTTGATAATAAACAAGAAATCTCTGAAGCTGAACAACTATTGAGAATATGTCGTGAATATATTTGTGGTTTACAAATGGAAACATTGCGTAAAACATTACCGAAATCAACAGCTGATGAACAAAAACGACAATGTGAAATGGCCGCTTATTTTACACATTGTAATCTACAACCAGTACATCAAATATTAACATTGCGTACAGCGTTGAATATGTTTTTCAAATTGAAAAATTATAAAACAGCAGCATCATTCGCTAGACGACTATTAGAATTGGGTCCTAGACCGGAAGTGGCTAATCAAGCTAGAAAAATTCTGCAAGCATGCGACTCAAATTTAGTTGATGAATTACAATTACATTACGATGAACATAATCCGTTCAATTTATGCGGTTATTCTTATACACCGATTTATCGGGGTAAACCAGAAGAAAAATGTCCATTTTGTGGTACTTTCTATCTACTCAAATATAAAGGAAATGTTTGCAGTGTTTGTACGATTGCTGAAATTGGTAAAGATTGTATTGGTTTGAGAATAAGTCCACATCAATTCAGATAAATTCAAAATTTTCCTTATGTTAATTCTAATTGTATTATTTGTATTTGACAGTTAATAATTAAATAAAATTCATTCAAGAGGTAAATTTTTTATTATTGTTTAAGCTTTCAGTGTTCAAATTGGACAATAACAGAGGAATAGGTACTAACATGCAGTTTTTATATTGAAAACTAGTGCTTATGTAAAAAAAATCTACATATAGTACGATGAATAATAAAGTTTACAATTTTGAATATTTAAATCACCTCTGATACCCCTTATCACCTATATTTATCCAATCGCTAACCAAAAACAGATTATAATGTTTCGAACATTAAAATAATTAATTATCACAAGTTTATTATAAAGAGCGTTTCCAACAAATCGATAATTTGTTTGAATAACAAAATCAACACTCTGTATAATTAGTTGCAAAAAGCCCATATAAAGGCACGTATATTTAACATACAAAAGTTTAAAACTATTTTATACAAACAAAATGCCGTTTTGTTTCTTTAAATTTAAATTATTTTAAACGGAAAGAATAAACAAATGATGAAATATTAAAAAATTAATCAACCATAACAAATATTAAAAGTGACAAGATCTGTATCACAAAAAAATTGCACAAAATTCACCAAAAATATACAAAAAGAGTTTGAAATAAACCCAGTAAAAATATAATAATTAATACTTCATTATAAGTCGGTCCACAACGTGAGTTCCTATTAGAATCCAACATTTTATTGATATTCTTCTGCAATTGATTTATCTTCTCACTATGTTCTTTGAGACTTTGTTCAAGATCATGGATAGCCAACATAATACTAGAGAAAAAAAATTATAACAATTAAAATAATTATCATTAATCTAAATTTACCTAGAATTGGTAGTCGCTGCTAATGATATTTTTTTAACGGATTGTGTTGAATCCGAATGAAATTCTTCTGATGTTGTTGCACTATCATTAACATCAGCATCTGATGATATTTGTTTAGATGGTGCCATTTTACGTTTGCTTATTTTTATTGCTGATGTTGATCTAATTTCACCCTAAATAATTGAAAAATAATTCAATTATTTTATATATTGATATAATTAATAATTACCTGTTGTGGATCAACACTAATTATACTAGCTGTTCTAATCATTGGTGTTGGATGTTTTGTTCTAGTTTGTATAATATAATCATATTCATATTGATAAAGATCATTTCGTGGATCCCATGGACGTAAATCCGAATGTTTATATACCCATTGTCCAGTTTTTAAATCTTGTTGAAAATGTGTTGGAATCCAATCTTCACATTTTGCTTTACGTTCCTTAGAACGAGCTAATTTATCATAATAATTAAATCGATTGTTTTTGTCAAATAAAAATATAATAATTTACCTCTTTGGGCTTCTTCAAGTAATGTTTTTTCTTCAGTAGCAGCATTTAAATCATCTCTTGTTATAGCTGCTGATACATGTTGCCATAATCTTTCTGATTCAAATTCTTCTTGATGATCAACCGGTACTGTATAACGTATTAATCGTCCTTTTTTAACTTGTGATGTTGGATTCCAAAAAATTTGTTGTTCACCTGTACGTTTATCTTTAATATAAATAATACCATCCCAATAACCATCTAGTGTAGCTAATGTTTCTTTGCCTAATTTTAAACGTCCTGATATACAATTTGTTTGTTCAGTACCACCCAAAAATGGCTTAAAATACAATTTTCTCCAATTAAAATATTGATTAAAATAATAACGAATAGTTTACTTTTAATTTAAATTCGATTTCTGTAAAGTAACCAGTTTTTTCACAATCAATCGAAACTTTTCCACCTAATTCCATTGTTAATGTACCCATTAAAATACCTTTACAATGTGCATAAGGTACAGTAAGTGTATAATCTTCACCACGTGGTAATAATGTTAAAACAGCTGTACCATCCAATATAGCTGATGTTGAATTACCATAAAATTTTGAACGTGCTAAAATACTAGCACTTATTGAAAAACCATCTTGACGATTGGTTACATAAAATGCGGAAACCTTCAAATTAATAATTAATTTATTAGTTTTAAATTTATCAAACTAAAGTACTTCTTTAGCAAATTCACAAATCTTACTTTTTGATTACAAGATTTGTTAAATTTGTATAGAAAATATGATAGAAAAACATTACCGGTGGATGATGTGATACTTGTTCGGCTAGATAAAATGTTTTTGAACCATTTGGATGTAACCAATAACAACGAAATGTTTCACCTAATATTGGGTTATAAGGTTTTTTTAAACCTTTTGGTTTTTTATATAATCCTGAGAGATACCATTTAACTACTGTTTTCATCCGAGTAAAAGCATCATCTTCCAATACAGCTCTATTATTAATGATTTATGTAAAAAACTAATTAAATTATTGATTTTATATAAATACCCTGAGAGAATATCTACGTGATAATAGGAATCTGTTAATTTGTCAAGAAATGACCTAGGCTCTAATATAAATGTAGGCAGTACAACTTTACTTAAATCCATTCCTGGACGTACTTGTTTTACTAAATACCAAATTAATGATTTATGTTCTTCAGCGAGTTCTTCAATTTGAGCTCCAGCCTAATTTAATTTATAATTAATTTTTTTGCGAAAACAAATATGCTAAAATATACTACATCACCGAATTCCTCTTCTATTGTTGAAATATATGGTGTTTCTGGTGGATCTTCATCAATATCCTCTTTATCATCTTCTTTATTTGATAATTCAGAATCAGAATCAGTCATTTCACAATCACCAGTACTAAGTTGTGCCCCATTATCAGGTTGACTTACATCATCTAAGTCTAATTTATCTTATTAGTATTTTCTAATAATAAAATAAAATAATAATTACCATGATCGAAATGTTTTTCATAATCAGCTTCTGACCATTGTGTTTCATGATTTGTGCTACCAGATGCTGCTGATTTATTACTAACTGAACGTACTAAAGCCGAATCATTTCTAATTGAAATTTCTAATGCATCTAACCAACACATTCCAGAAGCTTGTGATGGTGCACGAAATATTAAATATGAACTTGGTAATGGTTGAACAACAGCGCCTGAAATTTTTCATTGTAAATTAAGTTCATTTTTAATTATATTTATTATTAAACCACCAATTGTTTCATTTTCTGGTCCTCTAGGTGCCCAAATTGATTGATCCAACGGATTATACAATTTAAAACAGAATCCGTCTTTTTTACTTGGCCTTTCTATAACTTTACAAGAATTTAAAAGAATTGTACCGACCCAATGGCTGCTCTAAAAACAATAATAAATAAATTTATACAAACTAATAACAGTAAATTTTATAAATATTTACTTTAGATTTGGGACTTTTATAAAGTAATAAAAGACCAGGCTTTAGTACACACCATAATTTCGTCCATGATTTTAATGTACCCCTAATTTTCAACCAATCAGCTAGTACAACAACAGATGGATCTTTTAATGAATTCAATAATTCATTTGTAACACGTTTTTTTTCTTTACGATAATTTTTTCTTTGTGCTTTATAAGATTCTTTTCTTGTTAATTTTGTACATACTGTATCAGGGCTCTGAAACTGTAAATATTGAGAATATTTTGCTAATTATATCTCTATATTATTGCTCACCCTATCAGCGGTAAGTAAATCAGCACCAGTCACACCTTGAAAATAATTTTTATTGAATAAGTTACAGTCATAAAATCTTCAAAAATTGTATAAATCTCCTTTTGGAAACTCACCAGGACTAGCAGGTCCAGGACTATTGCTTAATGAATCATTTGATGGTAGTTTTGGTAATATATTCAATAATGTACGTGACGTTTTCTTATCATCGTTACGATTCCATTTCATTGATGATGGTGTTGTAGGTGGATTGTGTATATCAGAAACGATTTGTGTGCCTTGATTGTTGGTGTTTGAGGACATTGTGTAATTTCAATTAATTTATTTTAAAAATAACAACTTAACCTTTAATAGACGATAACAAATAGACACATCATTATTAAAATAACCAATAATTTAAACTTAAATTATTCAATTTATGATATAAACAATCATATTTATTTTCGTACGAATTGATTGATTTTATTATAACCGAAAGAAAAGCTCGAAATTTTGTTGAATTTTAATTTTTTCGAAATAAAAACAAATGACTGTCAACGATGTCATCTTTGTTATTGTTATTGAGAATAAATCCACAGCTCACTATTGATTTTTTTTATAAAATTTGTAAATTGAACTCTAGTTAAATTAGATTTCCATTAAAATAAATAGCATTGTTCATTTAATCAATTTATTATTTATAATCAATTATTTACAATACTACACCATTATACAACGATCGCGCAATTATGTATTTGATAAAATCGTCTTCTTTGAGCGCGCATGTACCGGTCGCAATGTTACCAACACGAAATTAGGCGGTAATATAACGTATTTACAAAAAAAAAATAATTAGAAATCACTAAACTTTCAAATTTTTTTTTAATTCTATAAAATACAATCAATTAGTTTGATTTTTCAATTTATTCATCAATATTCTCGTTTCGTCTAATGCAAGAGGTGATAACTGAAAATTATTTATGATGTGAAACGTTTGGATAATTCAAATTGAATTTGTTAATATTACCTTATCAACAAAATAATGAACATCTAATTTGATTTGTAGACGTATTTTCATTTCATCTGATACAGTATCGGATGTTGGTGAAGATGTACAATCATCACTAGTTGTAACTACATTTCGACTCTTTAATCGTCGTAGTGATTCTTCAGTTTTACAAACTGATCTTAAAACGTCTTGTACTAGATTTGAATATCTGAAATATTTCAATATATCTTTCAAACTATTCGATATTTAATTGAAGACTTACTGTTGTGTTATTGTAGAAATGATTGGATCAATAATAAATTCGATTTCGTTATCAATTATAGTTTTAAATGCTTCATGAAATTTGAGAATAGGTTGTACGGCTTCTATAATATAATTACTAGGATCTTTTGGTGATGTTCTATTTGTTCTTCGATAAAGTCTTGGAATAGAAGCCACATTTTGTAAATAAGTTATACTATTATTACATTTAACTGTTATCAGATGATTTTGTAATTTATTAACAGCTTCATTAATATATTTCGAGTTTAATTTGAAAATTTTTGGTAAATATTGATGGAATTTATCCGGAATTGTATCGAAGATCGTATCTTTGATTTGATTCAAATCGGTTATATTACCGATTAAATTCTTAATTATGAATATATCATTTATTGAAGTTATAATAAATTCTTGCCAAACATTTTCAGTGGAATTATTGAATTCACTTAACGATATTTCAAACCATTTTAAATATCGCGATAATAACAACATTGATAATTTTAAAAATTGATCTGTTAAACTATCAATAAATACATTCGGATTGAAACATTCATTTAAACATTTCCATAATGTTAAAGTTAATTTCAATCGACATTTAATATCGTTATTTTCATTAATGTAACATTTATTATCTGGTGGTTTTAATATGGCGTCATTTTCAAATTGTCCAGCAATTTGTTGAAATCTTATTTCGAAATAAACTGGTAAATTAAAACGTTTTGTATAGTTTTGAAATGATTGATTTGTTTTCATTAAATTCTTATCACCGCATTTTTCTGATATTTTCGTTAAGAAATTCCATGTTGTTTTATAACGTTTTTGGAATAATTCAGGATTACCTGGTGCTGTAACATAAGGTAGACCATCACGAGATTGTTTATCAATTTCTATCCAAAAACTATTTAAAACAAAGTTGAAAGTCTTCAATTCCTGGTTTCTAGAATTTATAAATTTCAATTTTATTATAATTTAATTGAGATGGAATCGAAATACTTTTCCAATATATCTAGCACTATTCCTAGTTTATTTTCCATGAATTCAAGTGTTTTTCCATAAATTTTATCGAGATCATGATTGCAAAGCTCTAAATAATATTCAGTAAATAATTTTTGTAAAACTGGCCTTACAATATTGATCCTGTATAAATTTTCAGCTTCTTTATGTTGCTGTAAATTGTCATACATTCTTAAACAACGTAAAATACCATGCTCATCATTATTTTCTATAGAAGACAGAAAAATTGTGTTGACCATTTGTGTTAATTTTTTGCAAATATTTTCTATTTTATTGATGTCAGTTTCTTTTGAATTCGATTTCAAGTAAAAATATTCGAATGAAAACTTATTGACAATACGTTCTAAAATTAATGAATTTTTCGACAAATCGTCATCAGATTTTAGCATATGTTCAATATATGTTGCTGAATTAATAAGGGAAAATTTTGAGATCAAATTAGCTTTCCTGTTATGATTCATTTCCATCGATTTCAGAATACCTATACAATTCGTTTCAGCTGTTTGAATCAAATCCACTAATGTCTAAAATTCATAAAATTATTTCAATTATTCCACATTATTGATGTTACCTTGATTTCTTCACGTAATTGATTAATAGGTAATGACAAATCATCAATTTTCGAATTTAAATTTGTTAAATATTCAGCCAAATTTACGATAGCTTCTGTTTCCGTCTTTAATATATCTGCCATTTGCTGATGTAAATCATGTCCATAATTTTTTAAATCGTTTCTCAAAGTTTCTAAATCAGATTTTGCTGTATATATTGATAGACATTGATCAACACTGAAATTCTCCTGAAAGTCACAATTATAATAATAAAAATTCTACAAAAATGAATAACATAATAACAACTTTAAAAAATGATTCACGCCAAATTGTATCGTTTGTTAAATCCATTTTTTTTTCAAAATTTCTGCTAAACACTTTTAGGTTATGTGAAATTGTTGATGTGTTCACTTAGTGATTCGAGCAACTATACCAGTACTCGAACCGCTCGAGCTCGCTTCAAAACTACTAGAACAGTTGTGTATAAACAAAATTTGCAAATACATAACATTATATTTAACAAATCTGAGAATATTTGATAATAGAAATGCGGAAATTGATTGATTTGAATGAAATTATCGATTATCTATAGGCGTTTTCGAGAATTGCCGAATCAATGTGAAGATAACAAAATTCATTGAACACGCTCAAAATTGTTCGTGAGTATATGCATACTGTTTTGCTTACACGCTTAGTTGGTTGCCTATTCATTAAAGAATAAATATTTTGAGCTTTACAACTTTACATTGAAATAATTTGACTCGATATTTCCCAGAACTCATCAGGATTAATCCCAAAATCTTTCATTTTAATTTTTTTAATAGGGACATAGAATGATCATTTTTCTTAGATTTTCCTTAGAGTTGATTAGATGATGAATGATGAGGGTATAAGTAAAGAGTTACATTTTACATTGGACGTCTTTTATTAAATATTTGTTTTTAAAACTGACAGTTTGCCCTTCAAAATAGGTAATACTTTTGTTTTTACAATATACCTATGTGTCTAAAATAAATAAAACACCGTAATCCAATGTGAGGTGATTGTATGAATTTAGATTAATTAATATATATTTTTTTTGTATATTTTAACAATGTCGACTAGAAAGCTGATTACTAACTCATGTCCACCATTATTAAACTTAGCAATAAGCGTTCACTGGTACAGTATCTTTGGCAAACAAGTAATAATCAAAAAATTTTATGTCATTGCTTATATGTAATGAATCACGTGTAATTAGAATGTGTTTGGGGCTTATAATTCTTTTTCAATTTTGATCAATTCAGTGATGCCATCATACATTTCTTTAACAGCATCAAATTCAGTAAGACCCATACGTCTCTTATTAGAAATATCGTAAACACCACCTTCAGCTTCAGTATGTTCACCTCGTGTACCACGTACTTGTAAATTATATTTACCAGCAATTTCTTCCAATTTGGCTTTATTAGCAGCCAATTTTGGTACTTTGATATGAACAGAAGCACGTACAGTTGTACCTAAATTGGTAGGACAGAAAGTAAGGAAACCAAGACGGTCATGATGGGAGAATGGTATACGTTTTTCGATATCATTAACGCCTGTTACAAGCCGACGATAAACTTGACCTAAATCACCGCCCATTTGCATTGAAATAATACGTAAATGATCTTCTTCGTTGCACCATACCAAAAATGTTTTATCATCGTTGTGATAAATACCACGACCACTTGGCCAGAAACGGCATGCATTAGCTGCTTGTAAAAAGCGATCACCTTCTTTGAATAAAAAGTGATCATCGATCAATTTTTGTTGGACTTCTTTGCTCATTCCAGTCAATGGATAGAACGTGCCTTTCAATTCACCATCCAATCCAGATAATGTTGATGAAACTTTCTGTTCCATTTCTTTGTATTGTTCTTCAGTTAAACATGGATTGAATGGATAACCTTCCATTGAACGACCGCATCTTACACGTGTAGACACAACAAATTCGTTATTTGGATCCAAATTGCCAAATACATTCACATCACCCCAATTCTTTGGTGGATGTTTGGAAGTTTTCGTAAAACCAACATGGTAATCTTCAATAATTGGATCGAATAAGTCGGCGAATACAGTATAAGCTTCTGCATCGGGAGCGTAAATACCAATGCCAGAATCGTGATTCTCCAAACCTAAAGAAGCGCATTTTCATGATAAATATGTAATTTACTATTCGAAAATTATCAATATCGGAGGAATGATTCTATTCTATTAATGTTATCTGTGACTGAAATTTACCAGATTGGATTACATCGAGAAGAGTGGAGCCGAACGATGTTTTCTTGTTCTTTAAACTATCGAAAAGTTCGCGAGTTAAGTATTTTTTCAATAGGGATTTTGAATCGGACGCTTCAAGTTTTTTGAAGCCGGTCTCCAATTTTTCCAAAACAGCAGCGTCAACCATGGTGGATTTTCTATAAGAATAGTCAAAGAAAAATTGATTAAAATCGATAGAATTATTTTAAATTTATTTTACATTGAATAGCCAATCTTCACAAAGCCATTTACATATTTAGAACGCGATAAATGTTTGATGAGTTTTATTGCAGCCATGATATAGATGCATGATAATCTAGAATCTAGAGGATAACTAAAATATTGGAAAATTGTTAAAATGGTTGATGATGATGGTTTTTGGTGGGAATGAAAAACACTTGCGTACTTGAATATCGTTGGACACACAGTATAAGACAATAGAGAAAGCTCCGATGATTATCCAGACGCACCCTTCAGTGCTATTGACCCATGCATGAGACATCAACAGTACAGAATTGTACAAACCCCGTATCATCCTCAATTTGTTTTTTAGAGTTTTCCTTAGACGCACAACCACCCATTATATTTATATTAGCTATATACGAATAAAATTCACTAAACTAATTATATTCAATTGCCAACTATAAGGCATTAGAATTGGGACGCCGCCCTTTATACTTATTATATTTTATCACTAAACTGTTAAGGGCGTCGATTTACCCTATGTGCGCTTTACCGTGTGACTGAAGCGCCGACTTCTATATCAACCAGACAGGACGCAATCTCTACAAATCGATAAACGCATATCTATGCGTAGCGACAACCAATCGGAATGCGTATCATGATAATTGTTTTTTTTGTACTTGACCATCCCCAAGATAGTTACCATCTATTTCAATAATATCGCATTGTTTGTTTGAATGCAAATTGACTCGCCCGGCGCATCCACCATTTTTTCACACACAACACAAATTACAATTTTTGAAATTTTAACGATTTCAATAAATTTTTTTCACTCGATTTAAATGAATAATTGATTTGAGTACATGTACCAGGATAATTCCACTACATTCAACTCATTCCTAGTAGTTTTTTTGTTTTCACAGGAGAATTATTCGAGAATGGGAAATAATTTGTAGTAACAAGGAAATAATCGAGGGGCATTTTTGACTAGATGCCAACCAGCTCGATCCGGAACAAGGCTTTATTTACAATAATTTCAATAAAATATAGCCTAATTAAGGATAATTTAGCGTTAAATCAATAGTTGGTGTGTGGTACGTTGCCTAACTAAAGGGCGAAAGTTCACTAGTCCCCTTTATAATAAAGTTCAAATAAAGCTCCTCTTACATAACAAATGATTATCAAAAGCACAGATATAATGTGATTGTTTGCAAATACAAACAGTACATGACCATGAATTTGTTGATTTTTACAATTAGATCAGTTATTTTGTTGGGAATTATTCGAAATGATTTAGTTGTTTATGTAATTGAAGATGTTTATAATTATGGAAAATTTACGTCTAGAAATGAGGAAGATGAATCACCAATAAAACCTCAAGTGTTTAATTGAGATTTTATTGGATAAGTGGCTAAATCAATTTGGAACACTTGCATCCGGTGGGGTCGATGAGATTATATAACAATCAGAATATTCAACTAAATGTTAAACAATACAAGAAATTTTATTTATTTATTATATTGATAATGATGATGATGATGATGATGATGGTGATACATGCAGCTCATATTTCAAAAGCTCTAAGCCTCAAATATGTCTCACCTTTAGTCTGATTTGTAACACACTCTATGAAGATTGAACAGACTATGAATTTAAGAGTAGTTACCCGGTGTAGAAGAGGTCTTGGTGTCAACCCCACCACCCCAATGACGTCAAGTGTTCAGAATTAAATCGGACCAATCGTTGATTTTAACGTCGTTTTCTTGCCCGA
>JAZBGZ010000061.1:94272-109170 GCA_037414795.1 Stenodera caucasica
ATCGTCCATTTCATCAATTAAAGCTCTATTAAAATTCATATAATATCGATTTTATGTATAACTGACTTGATTAAAATAGAATCACTATTTGTAGTATAATTAGAGGAAATTCGATTTAAAGTTTTCTAGTTTGCTATCGTAATATTAAATTAGAACTAGAAACCTATTAGAAATAATTTCTAAAAATAGGACTGCGGATAGTCGATTCAACTAAAATTAAGTAGATGAATTAACTATCAAAACAATTGACGTACACAGATATTTTATATAATCAAAGGACAATTCAATCGATGAAGCTTGAAACCGTACCCATTTCCCTTATCAATAATACGAGACTATTGTTGAAAATAATGTCTAGAATTGTTAATAATTATTTTTAGATCTACATTTTTCGAATAAACAAACAGGAGCACATTTGGAGGGCTTCCACAATTTTCCAATAACACAAATTCAATATTAAATTATTATTTCAAAATAAATCAATAGAACTCGTATCTATGCAGCTTTTGTCGAGGACTTTATTGATTCAAACGCGAATCTTTATCGAATTAATCGATGATAACACAATTTTTCAATCAATATTATCGATATTAAAAACAATTCTTAAGCAAATCAAATAAAATATTTGCAATGCAATTTCATCAGTTTTGTGGAAAATATTTCTAATCTATTTCGATGGAACAACAGAGAATTCGATATCAATATTATCATTTAAATCGATTTTCCTTTATGCTGCTTTATTCGAAGTCTTTGTTTTGAATATTTTATGCTCTCTCTATTTCAAAACGAAAAAATAGGGTGCTTTAATGGGGAATAACTGGCATAAGATCATTAATTTTCTCAATTATAATTCAATTATTCACAATTCCAATTCTAATACATCGATCATATGAAATTTTTATAATGGTTGTAATTAATTTGATAAAAAGTCAATATAAGTAGTTAATGGAAAAACAAATACGAAAATTATTTCGTAAGGATTTATAATTTATCGATAATAATAAATATTACCTGGTAACAATTGCAATTCTCGTAAATTCGATAAAATGATAATGTTTCCGTTATCAAAATCATATTTATATTTGATAAATTATAGAGAATTTTTTGTTAATAAGCAATAATGTACCGATTATTTTGTTATTGAACTTTTAATTGAACCAATTGTGTTTAAATGAATTAATGATTTCCAAACAATTGTTATGTTGTTAGTATTTTAGTAACAACTATAAATACCTCAATTCCCGAATATTATTACTAATTTCTATATTGATAAAATCATTAACAGGATTTTTTCTTAACGGATATGAATCAATAACGGAATTTTCTTCTTCAGTATCCTCATCATCGTCATCATCGTCATCATCATCATCTTCATCGTCTTCATATTCGATATTTTCGAATGCTTCAGTCTTTAATGGATGAGGCGATATTGATCGTGGTGGTTTTGGTGGTGGTTCGATTTTCGGTTTTAATGGTGGTTCGATTTTTGGTTTTATTATCGGTTCGGGTGGTTTTGCCGGATTTTTGACAACAATCGGCTGTGTTTTAGGTTTATCCGGTAATTTGCACGATTTTTCTGCATTTTGTTGAGGTTTCGCCAAATTAATCTTTCTTAAAATAAATTAAAAACAACAATAATAATAAATAAACAAAATAAAAATTTTAATAAATTATTATAAATAATAAAATAAAAGATTTTTCATTTTCATTAAAATTAGTCTCGAGCCAAGGTTTATCTGTTGTTTTAAATATAGTTGAAGATTTTCGCTCTAACAGCTGTCCGGATTTTCTAATTTACTATTGGTTTGAATTTTAAAAGAAAACGAACGTTCCCTGGGAAAACTAAAATAGTTACATCAGAATTTTAACTAACAACATAACAACTAATATCTATTGTTAGTTTTAAATCATCAATTATTGACTCGAGGAATTAACAAATGACCTCTCGAATAATATGTTTACAGTTTCGCAAATTATTATAAATGAGACTTTATTAATTTATTAAGCACAATTTGTGTAAGACATTCCGTATTCCTCGATCAAATCCTCATCTCTCTATTATAAATAGAAACATTCCTAAAATAATGGTTTCGATAAAAATAAGAAATTTTCAAATTTTTGAATATTGTCTAAAATCAAGAAAAGGCCCTTGTTGCTGTGCCAAATTATAAATTGATCACAGATCGAGATTAATGTGACAATTCAAGGTAAATAGATTAGTGTATTGTCAATAATAACGATAATTTCATATGTTTTACGTAATTATTTACTCAAAAACTTAACAAGTGTTGTTTCTATGCACAATTCAATTTTAAAATATAATTGGAAACGTGCAATTTATGATCAATTAGCTGGTATTCTTTATTTATTTTCCAATAAATTTGAATTATCCTTCGAAATGTTGACATAAAAAGTGAAAACAAGCGAGTTAGCTAAAATTATAAGGAATCTCTGTTGTTTTCTTATTAGCAACTAGAATATATCCAGTTGCTATGAGCAAGGATCAAAAAAGTTGGACGTAAATATAAGTACGGCCGTGGCCCTGGATATACTGGATTATTTCGGGAAAAAGCACGTGATCATTCAGTTATGAGCTAAAAGGCTCAATACGGAAGACTCACATTTTCCCATCTTTCCATCAAAACACTGAATAGACAAATTTTGAATAATTGGAAAATCTCTCAATTTCACCCAATTCATCAATTTAAATATTCGCTAATTACAGCTAAGCGGTTTCAATTGGCTTCAACAATTAAGTAATTTGGATAAATATTTTCAGTTCTATATGAAATAAAGCAGTATAATTTGGACAAAAAAAAAATATTGTTTCAGAAATACTCATTGGATTCTTGCCAATTATGTAAGTTGAAATGATGGCGTTGGATTTAAGCCGGTAAATAAACGAGTGAATTAGATCAATTAATACAACAATAATGATCACATTCTTGATTATTTTGAACAATTTCAGCTTTACTTACTTATATTCTTTCCATGCTAGAATTGCATACCATAAAGAGAACATTTTTTTTTAATGATGATTATTGGGTATTTGTGTAACAAAAAGAATTTCAGCACATGAAACTTAGTCACAGCCTGTTGGGATACTTCGTCTTAACTGGCTTATTTTTCGTATTCTCTATAGTTGCAGCTCAATTATTTCTTCGTGTTTTTGTATTTTTTTTATAAAACCTATAATAAAATTTCAAGTGAATTTTTCTATAATTTGAAGACAGATTCATGCAATTTATTGTTTAAATTTAATTCAAATCTATAACTACTAGATTTCGGGATTATATCTAACGACAAGCACCTACTCATTCCAGCTCAAATAAATATATAAATTCAGTATTTTCTTGAAGGTAAAATAAAATTTCAGCAAAAATCCATTCGTTTAGTCGATAACATACACAAATTTGTTGCTATTGAACTATTAAAGAATTCATTCTACTTACTAGAATTTAATAATTCTCAATAATTTTGAAAATCACAATTTTCAACAATTTCTATTTTAATTATCAATAATTTTTAACAAAATTTTGTAAAATTTATGTCAATAGTTAACAGATGAGACGCCAGTATTTTTTATCCTTGGTCCTTTTTCAGGCGGTGGCAGGATTGTCTGAAAATTTCGAGCGGGACGTTTGAACTAGGCAACCAATTTGACGTATTTCAGGATTCAATTATCGCAATTTATTTCCGATCTACAGCTCTTGAAATTTGACCAGTTATGTCCGTTATTTCGAGAATACCATATCTATTTCGAAATGAATAAAGCAATTATATTCTCGTATAAATTGTATAATTGAAAATTAGATGATTTGAGTAGGAATAATTTTTAAAACTGTTATTCTCCCGCTATTTTTTGGTGCAAGTTAGATAATCCGTTAAACGAAAGTTGTATTGTGGGTCGTCTACCCATTGGGGACTGCTCAAAATTCCAAAGAATAGCAGCCCCCAAAATTATGAAATAGCTAAATTATTTATATATTGTTTTTAGTAGCAAATATACCATTTTCAATATTGCGTGAGTCCAAATTTTCCGCTATTTTATCTTAGGGAAATGATCCAAAAAAACAATCAACTTTGTTCAATAATAAGTTTCATTTATTAATTCGAATTGTTTCATATAGTATAAAAAATTATTTACGAGGGATTTCGATCAGTTATCGGCACAAATAAACTAAATACTTGTGTTTATCAATTAATTCTACATTTTAGATTTCACTATGTTTTTTAATCATCTATTTTTTTTCTATATATAATTATTTTTGACATGTAATATTGCTATGGAAGATACATTAATAAACAACTATATTTTTATGTATATAGATTATTTACAAATAGTTTTGTACTTTAGAAAACTAAAACCATAAATAAAATTTTATTGTAATAAAAATCATCAAAAAAAAAAATACTAAACAACTTTAACATTATATACAGAAAGCAGAAAACATGCGTAATTAGAATTATTCTAGTCGAAATTCATACCAATTATTTACATAAAATAGTTTTCCAATTGGAAATTTATTACAATGAATTTTTAATTTATAATATAAAATTTTAATTGCACATAGATTCACCAATCTGTATATAAATATATATTGGAAAATATATTAAAAATTAATAAAAGCTTAACGAGAGTCTATTGATATGCATCACAGATTCTAAATACTCAAGTCAACGTTATATACAAAATCAATTGAAAAAAACAAATAAAATTGAAGAAAAATTTATAACTTGGTATGTTTAACGGTATCCGTCCAATAATTTTGAATAGTCATAGCTTCAAGACTATTTAGGAATGAATCGTTGTCTAGACTATACATTTCTTCTGAATTATCCTGAAATAATTTGATATTTTAATCGAAAATAATTTTTTGAGTTATAGTCAATATCACAGCGAAAATATTCATCTGTTCTATCGTTAATAGAAACGTCAATATTTTCGATGAGACACGAAATATTGGTGAAACTCAACAAAAGAAGCCAAAATAATTATAATCAAACAAAAATATTTGATGTAATTAAAATTAATAATGATAATAATAATAATTATTGAATACTTGCAATTGGTGGTCTTGTTGTTTTGAATTTGTATTAATAATTGGAAAAAAAAAATTGCAAATAAAAATCAGAATAATAATTGCTTACTCTTACTGATGCATCATCGATGTAACCACTTGAATCTGGATTACTGCATCTATCATTAAGTACCTGGGGTCGATTTGAACCTCTATTATGATATAAAAAATAACTAATACCACATATAACACCAACAATAACAACACATCCTAATGTAATGCCAGTTATACCAGCTGCTGACAAATTACCCGTATCATCATTATTATAACTATTGTTATTATTATTATTATCATTATTATTAATTAAAAAACTTTGATTATTATAATCAGAGTCTGTATATAAAATGTTTTCTGTATGATTTATTGTTGTTAATGTTATATTGGACAATTGATTGTCTACAATACCAAAATCGTTCTGTTTTATCACAGTTATATCTCTATTTGTTGCTAATGTTGTTGTTATTGTTGTTGCCGTTGTAGATGTTGTGGTATTAGATTTTGTCAGATTTAAATAAACAAAATCAACTTTTTTCGGTGATGTTTTTTGTATTTTCATTGGTAATACTGTATTTGTTTTGTTGGAAGGATTACCAATGGGCGGATTATGAATTGTTAATAATTTTGCTGTATCATTTGTAGTAACATTTGAATATTCTATCAATGGGATTGATTCATTTGCAGAACTTCTACAATAAACAACTGAAACATACACTAATTAAAATAATTAAAATTATCAATACCGATATAATTATATGAAAATTATAGCTCACAATAAAAAAGCAAAGTTATCCAAAACCAGTGTCTCCACCAATAAAACAATGTCATGACTTCATCCACATTAGAATCTACACAGAAAAACAATTGCATAATTAAAAAAGACTGTCATTCAATTGTCAATCAATCATTTTTCTATATAAAATTTCACAATAATTAATATCAATGATTAATATAGTAAATCAAAATAAACAGTTTTTTAAAAAAACACACTAAAAATGATTTTCAAACAAAAATAATCACCTGTCAAAATAATTACACCTGTAACAAATATTTGCAAAATTCTGATAAGACCTGCATAGTTACCTTAACAATTGTCCATTGTTTTCATCAGGCTAGCCAATATTTAATTATTAAAATCCCATTATTCTAATACCAATTAAAAGATTTAACGATACGGCTTCATTATTAATTCATCGAAATAGTGTTTAAATATTTATTATTTCATTATAAATTAGTTATAGAAAAATTAGAATATTTATAATCAATTCGAATTAGTTTATTTTTCGGTAAGATTAGGAATGTTGGGGTCAACTAGGTTGGTAACACTTTTTGAAATGGCGTCCAATTTTGACTTATTTGTTTTTGATTTCACTAGAAGTCAAGTTAAACGAACAAAACGAAGAGAGAATTCAATCAAATGATTGAATAATCATAAATTTACCAATATCACTTCTCTAATTAATTAATCAGAGAAAAATAGTGACTGACAAAAACGAAAACCATGAATTCTACCGAAATGGAAAAGTACATGTATAAGAATATGTTCGGCATTAGTTTATTTGGAATTATGCAGATCTTATGTTTCAATTTATAGTAAATTTATATTTGAAACTGTTGGTTAAAATTAGTGCAGTTGTTCAATCTTGCTCGGTCCAATAGTTTAGTTTGAAGAAATTAATGAGCCGTACAATTAAGGCATTTTACTTGATCTACAACCATGAAGTCTGTAAGTTAACAGAATTGAATTGTATCTTTAATTGAGCATGAAGGTTGAGGAAATAGACTGCATTTGAAAATATATGGTTTTATTTGAGTACTTAAACCTATGTCTTATTACAACTGTTACACCATTTATTCCTAAATGATTGAAAAAAGAAGATAAAAACTAAAGTTATTCACTAACAGTGTCGATTATTTTGTACATAAATAAATATTCACATGGCTACGATTAGAAACACATTTTTATTAAAATTTAGTAAAGCTGATAAGGAATTGTACATCTGGTGTCAAAAATAAATGAAATATTTTATAATACAGATAACTCCACTCTCATCAAAAATCGATATATATATTTTTTTCATGTATGAACACTCCGTCTGCAAGAACTTTTAAATGCGATCAACACACATGGCAGGAGAAACTAGAAGCATTGGCTGACTATTGTCTGTGCACTTTCCACATCAGTCCATTAAAAAAAAAAAAAAAAAACATAAATAAATAAAAATTACTTGCAACAACACTGTAGAATAAATTAAACAACAAATAAATGTTGCAAAATCAAAATTGATGATACTAAATCATCATCAAGATAGTCTTTTAAAAATAGAGAGAGAGATTAGCGAAAAGTTTCGCTAATTATTGTATAATTGGACTTAATACTTGGTCAATTTTTCTAATAAATTCGCTTCAACTTTCAGGTGTTTGATTAACTTCAGCAAGAGCACTTTCAATTAAACGTTTATGTTTACCAACCAATTCTGGAAGATCATATGCAATAGCAACATCCAGTCTATTAATAGGACATCCTCTGAAATATGTGCATGTAGCTGAAAGTTGTTGAAAATCATATAATGGATTTAATTTGAAAAAGTCTCGATAAACATCAGGATCGGGTAGATCATAACGTGATATATTTGTTAATGTCGATAGACCTTCGTAAATATGATAATCTTGTGGATGTTCGATAATTTGATCAGCAACTTGTTTACGATTACCGAAAACTGATTTATGATTATAATATGTTGTTAGATAACAATCTACCATTTTTGCATGATTTCTTACACGCACCTAAAACAAATTTATATTTAACTATAATTAATAATATTCAAGATTGTTATTGAATTACCGCAAATCTACGTGCACTGGCTATTTTATTTTCGATACGTTTCTCAACAGCTGATCGTAAATCTCTCAAAAAAGCTCGCTCTTGTGCTTGAAATAGTCGTACAGGCGCCCAAGGTTCATATGGTCTGGACCAAAGCGATGCTGTATACATAACAGGAGGTTGAGCTGATGACATTAATGGAGATATATTCCAAATTAGGGCTCCTTGTACTCTCATTAATTCTTCAGGTTTCACTTGATCAGCTTTATTCAATATAATACGCGTCTAAAATTCGAATAAATTATTTTAATTATTATTAAATAATACTATTAAACTCACCTGATGTTCGCGTCCTTTCAATTGATCTAAAATAGCTTCAGTTTCAGGGCCAACATCGAGTTTTGATGGATCATAAACTAAAAATATTATATCAGCTCTATCAATAAACCATTGACAAGCATCATTAAATGGAAATACTCTAGATACTTGTTTACGAACTTCCAATATACCAGGTATTTCAACGATATTCACCTAACAATCAAAATAACTATTAAATTGTTGGTAAAATTACATCATAATACTTTTTCTAGTAGTTTGCTCGGTAATTTAATGCCACGCAGACGTTCTTCTAATCCTTGTCCAAATTTTTGTAAACCAGAAAATGTGAAATCAGCCGCCAATTGGGTACCATCAATAATCTCCGGCTCATCACCATGCATCAATATATTGAAATAAGCTGGAGATGGTTCCGCACCTGAACAAATTTTAAATTTTTCGAAAAACCAACCCACTATTGAACCAACAAAAACCTACCTGTACGTAAAGATGTTTCATTATATTCATTATTTAGGAGATAATTGATGATTGAAGATTTGCCACCACTCCAAGGTCCCATAAATAATATTAAAGGTTTTGAAAAAATTTCAGCATCACCAAAATGTCGGTTACTTAAATCGCGATATTTATACAATGTTTCTAATGGTTTTATGGCATTCTCGTATAATTTCTTCAATTCCCTTGATGTTATATCAGCGACTTTGTTGATTATATTTTCACGTTCTGATGATTCATCGTCTAATTTTAAAAGATGTTCAACATGATCTCTTGGTCTAAGTTCAGTTGGCATTTCAATATCTGCACCAAGTGCCTCTTCAGGAGCTGAATCTTCACCACTCTCTTTCTCGTCACTATCATCATCATCATCATCTTCTTTATTTTCGTCTTTCGATTCGTCATCTTCATGTGAAGTTGTACCTTCTTTACTATCGTCTTTATCGTCATCCTGATCAACATCATCAGTGGTATCAATTTTTTCTGAACTTTTCTCATCGCTTTCTTCACTTTTAGGTTGTTCGACAGACTTGTCTTCAACTACTTCTGTTTCCCCAGATTCTTTAGTATCGTCTTCTTTACTATCAGTCTTATCTTCATTACTTTCAGTAGTGTCTTCAATTGTATCTTCTTTGCTATCTTTATCGTCTTCTACTTCTTCTTTAGTATCTTCTTTGCTGTCTTTATCGTCTTCTTTAGTATCTTCTTCACTTTCAGCTTTATTAGTTTCATCAGCTATTTCTTCTTCACTTGCTTCATTCGATTCTTTTTTTTCTGAATCAACGTCTTCTTTACTGTCTTCTTTATCTTCTACTTCTGTTTCTTCTGTAGTTTCATCGGATTCAATGTTTTGTTCTTGTTCTTTTTCGTCATGATCTTCAGTTTCTTCTCCTTCTTCTTCTTCATTAGATTTATTATCATCAGATTCATTAACTTCTTCTTCGTTAGATTTTTGATCATCAGATTCTATACCTTCTTCTTCTGTTTCTTCTTGAGTATCCTATTCAATTGATTCAATAAAATTATAAAATAATATTTTTTTTAAATTGGAATTTACCGCATCAGGAGTAGATTCTTCATTCGATTCCTGACTGACTTGTGCTAGTGTAGCCTGTATTATCTAATAATATATTTGTATTATAATTAAAAAAATTAATGATTAATTTACCTCTTCAGCTTCTTGAATGTCATTTATGTCGATATCTTCGGCGCTTTTTTGATCATCTCGAGTATCGTCATCTCCATCACCATCATCATTATCATCATCTTGATGATCGGCGTCGTCTGTAGTAATTTCAACTGTTGGTACATCTTCTTTACTATCGCTTATATCCTGTGTTTCTATATCGTTATTTTCACCTGTTTCTAATTCTTTCAATGCTTTCTCAATATATGGTCGACATTCGGATTCGGAAGGACCTTCAAACTCTACCTCACCTTGCACACCTTTTTGTCATAAAATCAAAATTATTATATTGAGATTGATATCAGAAAATTTTCAGATTTTTTTTATTCTTGATATTCCAAAATTTGGCAATTATCCAGAAAAACAGCTGTGCTCTTATAATTGTTGGAAAATACTTGATGATATTCTAAAATTGTATTTGTTCTGTGTGGGCTCGTATGATTGATAGTTTGATCTAGATTTTTTGACTTTTTTGTTTTTTTTTGAAATAAAATAGGGTGATTTGTTGGAATTCTTTCGATATAAGGGCAAATAAAATTGTTCATAACACTGTTGGTGTTTGGTCTAAATCGGTAACAGAGTCTAGGGTAGCCTTTGCTGGCGATTTGCCGATGTCGTCAGTTGCAGTAGGTACTTGGCTACTTTTAGATCAGCGATCTTACATTTTTTGAAAAATCTATCTATTAATCCTAGCTTTTTATAGTTAATATTCGAAATACGGAATCTCTTGGATTCGATGAAATTTCATCACGTTTCGCACAAATATTTTACAAATTACAAAATGGGCTAAAATTTTGATAATCATCGATATTATTCTTGTGAAAATATCCCCAAATATAGATCTGCTTCCGTTATTTTCGTTAAATTTGCAAATATATTTTATTTATAGTTTTCAATATATTTGCAAAAAATTTTATTATTAGAAACCGGCACCGTCCAAAAATAACATATCATATTATATAGCACGAAAAATGTATGAAATCATGGCTACGTTCATATTATATAATTAAAAAAATTGAGACATCACTGATATTCAACACTGAGAATCGCACACACTCGTCTTCAAAAAATATATGGAAAATTTCGAAAAATCTACAATTTCTTAATAAATATCACTGTGATCAATTTGAATTATTTCAGGTATAAATGAATGAAAATTAATTTTTTTAACGTACCCTGCAAGGTAGTGGCGAGAAGCGAAACTCCTAGAAGTAGCAAAAGCCACGAGGACCTCCGGTAGACCTCCATGGCGTATCTTCACTACACCCGTCACATTAACGTCTCACACTGAAAACCTAGATTGTGTTCGACCATCACATATCATCGCGACGCAATCCAGTGACGGCGGCAAATACGCCAAAATTATTCGAAAACAACAACAATAACGAACTAAATTGACGACAATTCACACCAAATCATAAAACACATCGAATGATAAACGATTGATTAATCAACTATAGGAAATTGATTTGTAATTGATTTCGTTTAATTGTGACTGGATTGAGTTTGATGTATATCGCCGCCACTGGTGATTGAGTATGAACGACGTCCGACGACGCTCGACGATTTCTAAATTTTCAACGCAACCTTTAATGACTTAAGTTAATACAATGCAAAAGATCTCATTCACGGCGAATTGTCGGTGTGTTTTGTTATTGGCCCTATTGTTCTAATCGATAAGATTAGAAATTGGGAAAATTTTCAAAAATTCAGTGACTTATCATATTTTAAATTATCAATAATTGAATTTGAGAGAAACTTGCGACTCTTGAATATTCAACACAGCTCGCAGTTTCATATCAATTCCGTTGATACTCAATTAGTGATTAATCGAACAAATCTAATTTAGTGGAATAAAATTGTGTTGAACATGACAAATATTAAAAAAAAAAAAAAAACACGATGATAAACGTCATATGTAAAGTAAAATTATATTTTTAGGGTAACCCCGTTATCCCGTTCTAAATTATTTTTGGAAACAATTACAAATATTTATTTCAAGCAGTTTTTATCGACCAGTCTCTATTTATATCGTATATTATTGGTCAGAAATACTCACAATTCAACAAAGAAACGTCATATTGACTCCTACTTTAAATTCGAGCGTCATATTGTACATTTTTTATGATTCAAATTGTTTAATAAAAAGTAACTTTATTGTAAATTAATTATAAAATTCACAACCACCAATAATAACTAGTTAATCAACAATATGATAAAATATTATATATGATTTAAGGACTCTAGAAGTTCAAAAGCTAAATCTCTTTCATTTTGTGCATGAGTCTCATTGAATGTAAACCATAAAGCTATAGCACATCTTGAGCCGTCTTTGACAGCTTTAACGCCATGAATATTTTCAATACCGGATGAAAATGCCACCATTCTTCCACATCGAGGATAAACAGTGCTCTTGAAATTAGAAATGCAATTAGAAAAATCGAAAACAACCCTCATAAAGTACGATTTGAAATACTTGAATTTTATCCCCATCAATATCCGAACTAAATACAAATTCACCACCATCAAAATCATTATTCAAATAAATAATAGCACTATAATCTCGCCATGTGTAAGCTTTCTCTGTTTTCGGACAATAATCATTATCTAGAAGTACACAATTATCAGCATGAATTTCATGACTGAAAACTTTACGATTTCGCGATGAATCTGAAAATTATGAAACTATTTCAACTTAACATTGTAATATTAGTTGCCTAACTAGCTCACATTAATGATAATGTTGAACATACAGTCGAATCTATGTAGTTTCAACCTTATTAATTTTAAGACTTTTCGGACGGAAATTGTTTCATGGGGTATCGAAAATTTGAAAATACGTAAACTCGACTGACTATAGTGAAGATTTACTTACGGGGTAATGATGATCTACAGACTAAATGTGTGTAAGTGAAGTATAATTTCTGTTTTATATCGAAATATTCTTCGATTTTCATTTTAGCTTTTGTTGTAATATCCAAAATCAGTTCTAATGATTTTGGATTCAACAAATTGAAATAAACGAGTAATGCGGCACGATTTATTGTGATACCTTCAAATGTTTCCGATGGTGTATGCGGTGATATTTTACCATAATAACCATCACCTAATATTGCGAACATTTTAATGATATTTATAAATAATTGACATTGTTTTATTGTTGCTAAACCATCCGATAAAAATCGTTTCGGACCTTTAAGTTGTTTTTCAGTCATTATAACGCGATATTTTAATTCCTGAAGAAAAGAATCTGTTAATAGGACAATAAATAATTATTATTTATTAAAGTAAAAAATTTATTCTATAAACTCGGACATACGGAATATATCAGAATAGCCCAAATTCGTTAATGGATTAGAAATATTTGTTTTAAAACATTGACAACAATAAAAACATCCCAAATAAGCGTAATTAGATTGAAGATCAGGCAGTGTTGTCAGTTTCTACGGCAGAAGATTCATCCTGTAAGTTGAAGGATTGTCAGTTTGACACATGCCAGCAATAGAATACAAGGTATAATCAACCACATCAAATTTGAACGACTTGGCCGACAATCAACTCAAATTCGATGTAAAATAAAATCGCGTCTACATATACAATAGAGTTTGTATAAATACTTGAATGTAGACACGTCTTTAAATTTTCTAGCAAAAAAATAAAAACAAATAATGCACTAGTTATTGAAGGATCATAAAATACACCCACGATAATTTAGCTTGAACCAAATCTATTTACAGCTGCTGTATAAATTTACGCTTCAATAAAATTTTTATGGATAATAAACGACAACAAATAAATATACACAATTCTAATTATTAATTTGAACAATATGCGACAATTGTATTAATCACAAAGCAGAAAAAAAATTTATCTCGAATAAGCTATTTTAAAGCTGTATTTGTCGATTGATAGACTATTTATATGACAAATTTTAAAAGGCGCATGCGCTTTATTTCAATATTGTGCGTTAACGTCTATATTGCGGATGCTCGTTTATTTCAAATATAATAAAGACGCTGTAAATAAATTTGGATGAATTCGATTTTATTTTTAATAATAAACAATAATACGATACCTCTTTTGTTTGTTGTTTTGTTTGACTAATTGTTGCGAATTCGGTTAAAATGAATCGATAAAGTCGTTTTTCATACACCTGCCTTTGGACGTAATGTACAGCTTCCTATGGTTATTTATTAATAGTTTTTGGGAAATTTATGGGTAATTTGTTGTTGAAACTTACAGGTCTTGGCATAAA
This sequence comes from Stenodera caucasica, assembly GCA_037414795.1. Taxonomy (NCBI): domain Eukaryota; kingdom Metazoa; phylum Arthropoda; class Insecta; order Coleoptera; family Meloidae; genus Stenodera; species Stenodera caucasica. The sequence goes on from JAZBGZ010000061.1 coordinate 108,447, forward strand.
AAGATCGTCGTTACCTTTAGGCAGGTTTCTATAATAAATTTTATTGTCAATCATTGTTTCATCTTTGGGGTAAAATAGTAGGTAACTAGCAACGGCGGCACAAGCAGCCCTTAAATTACCACCTAATAAAATAGAAGATTTCATTATAAATTATTATAAATAAATGAATTAGTGATTACTTTTAAAATAGGCGTATTGAAGATAATGGTAATGACTGGCTAATAAATCGTCGTGTTTTTCGCCATTCAACGAATTCAATTTATTGGGACATTGTTGTTTACATCTTAGACAATACGTAAAATGATCTGTAATTATTTATTTTAATACTAAATTTGTTTTTGAGGAGAAAAAACTTACTGGCGATTGATGGTACAAAATCTGGATACCAGCCTTGATCGAATGGCCCTTCACATTGTGCCCTACATTCATCATCAGCATGTAAATAAGCTAATAGAGATTCTTCCATATTTTGGACGACTTCATTCCAATCTTTTCTTTCATAAGCATCAACACCATGCAAATATAGATAAACATAATCCTGACAATAATTCGATTATTAGAATAAATTATCGAAATTAAATTTGACATAATCGTTGAAATATATATTTTTTTTTTAATATCGACTTACTTTAGCTTCGTAATTCACAACTTCCGACATTTCAACATCTTTCATTGAAGAATAAAATTTCAGATTAGACAACATTATTTTATCATCTGGATGATC
>JAZBGZ010000062.1:1691-39861 GCA_037414795.1 Stenodera caucasica
TAGAAAGAAAAAGAATTGGTATTGGTTTAGAATAAAAGCTGTAGTAATCTGCACACAAAGCCATTTCAATATATCCCAATGCAAATAAATCTGGTCGTTTCTGATCGTTGCAAATTAACGTTTAGCCTATGGTTATTGACAACCATTGGATATATCATCACTATAATACAAATCCATCCAGAGTGCATAAATATTAAAACAAACGAATTTGTCTATATGCATTCCATATTCGATTAATCAAAATACGCATTGACAGACTTTGATGATGGAATGAAAATATGATGATATGACCGCGATTAATTATCACACATCAAAGCTGCATACACACCAACATATATACCTATATTGGGTGTGTTTTTGACATTTCACCAACGGCCACGATCATAAACTGATTGCATTGATAACAACACATCAATAAGCCTGCACTAAAATAATGGAATTTATTAATATTGAAATAGACTTGATTTGAATAATTCAAATCAATTAAACGGCCTAATCTTACTGTATTTTCATCATCATCATCATCATCATCATCATCAATATTATGATGATCATCATCTTTTGGTGGATAAAGTAGAAATGATGCGATTTTGCGAAAACCTAATTTTATTTGATCATAATGAAGGATTTAGAACGGCTATTATCAGTTGAAAATGGCTTAATAATTTTGTCTTAAATTCCATAGCTAGACACAATATCGAACCATACGATATCGTGTGTTTAGGAACGAGATTAACTATAGAGAATACGGCAATTATAGGGATATATTCTGGAGCCGTTATTATCTCTATAATAGCGCCTTACCGCAACTTGGCCTTGCAGACATATTCAGCAGCAGCAGCAGCAGCAGCAACAACAACAGCAGTTGGGGTTAGTGGTTAACCGTTGAAACCGCAGACAAGCAATGATTATTATCACCAACTCTATTGTATACGTGTAGAGTGATAATATCGGCCATCTTCTCGCTCCGTTCGCAATTGTCCATGTCTTTTCGACCATGTGGAATAGGAACAACTAAATGTGCAGATTACCTACCCAGATAATAATTAATTTAGAGAAAAGCACAAGGCTTTTTGTAAACATTGAAATTGGATCGATAATTACTATTCGTCGTTTATGTAAAAATGGTTTTTGCGGTGATTGCGGTTGAATAAATCAGAAAGCAATGAAACGTAGCCCAATTTGCATGTCATTCATCTCCAGCTGCTAGGAAATTTTAATAAGGTATTCAAAGGGAAAGACGCACACAACTACAACGACTACAACAACAACAACAACAACAAAAAAAAACGTATCCATTAAAATAGTATAGGGTTGTTCAATGGGTGGTTTTATATATCTATACTATATACCTATGTATGTATACATCCATATAGGTATAGGGTGAACGTTTACAGACTACTTCACACCGTCAAGTTGTGTATACAATGAAATACGATGATGATAGGAGTAGTGGTTGGTGAGAATTCAAAGGTTCAATTTTGTATTGTTTCGTTACTCTATATTTATTATAGAGAAAAAATAAGGGTGTGGACGTTACTCTTAAATATAAATGTGACATACCCTTTTCTCATACATAAATGTGTTGTCGAATAGTATACGCCTAATAATTGGAGGCTTACTATTGAAACTGTATTCGATATAAATTATGGCTTTTATGATTATTGTAATATAACTACTTGTCAAAGGCGTATGGCTGTATATGTCACCCCATATAAGTTTTATTTATGATCATAGAATAGTGTTGGATTACGGCAATTTGATAAGTTGAGCAATTGAACGTGTGATGAATAATAAAACGATTCCAACTGTATATTTTCTCTCACAAAAAAAAATCGCCAACTAAAACTATCCATTTTGAGCTTATTTTGAAATTCGCGCGCAAATTTGTCAACGTTGTAAGTATGACAGGTTGGCATTCTGAATTTTATTTATCTGTGGTTCACGAGCCTACTATGTGTTAATTATAAAAGAAATTATAATCAAAACATAATAAGCTATAAAAATGATTGTTCGAAACTTTGATAAATATCTACTACGCAAAGATATTGAACACAAGATACGCCTATGATGGTAAAAAGTGAGCGAAGTTATCGAGGCTTTAGAATGATTGGTGTAAAATCCTTCTTGCACCCCGATACTTATGAAAAATATTCATCTATTTCTAAATTTTGTTTTATCAACCATGAAACTCAAAAAAACGACACTTCCTTTTTCCTCTATATTTTCAGACCAACATACATAGCTACAGATGGCTAAAATTTTAATTTTGCACGAAATTCAAAATAATAGTTGAATAGTGAGCAAATGTATGATTTTACAGACGTTATCACAAAAAAACATCCATATTTTTGTTTTAATTCAAGTTTTTTTCATGTGAATAATTTGAGCCACTGTGCTTTTTCGCATCTCGTGAAAATTGCAGCTTGTAGCACTAGACGAAATCGAGTGATGCAAATATCAAACTATTCTTGGTGTAATTTCGGAGAAAACCATTTTTATTTTTGTATGCAGCTTTTTTGTCACGTTTCCACCAACTATCAGGGCTTTGCAAAGAAAGTCTTAAAATTCCTACTGCTCTTTGTGCCTTTTGTATTTTTCATAGTCTTGCTAATTGGACAACTTAAATCTCAGTAAACACTAGGATATGTAAAAGTACCACATTAAAGTTATCTTTTTCACCCACATCTACTATGACTTAAGCCGCTTTAGATCTTCTAGTTTTAGATATAAGATTTTCAAATTCTCCCAAAAGAAGGAATAGTTGTAAGTATCAATTCGAAGGGATTGTCAGAACTTGAGGCTTTCGAAGTGGAAAAATGCGAGACATAAAGTGGGCCATTGTTTTGCGGAAATGTCGCAAAATAGGGCGCAAAACCAACACTTATGACTCAATGTGTTCTCGAGAAATTGTAACAGTCGCCGACACAACAAATGCTTTAATAAATTTCATTTATCATATTTATTGACAGGAGGAAATGACGAATATTTCTAATTATATCCAAACATCTGGTTTTGCTAACAAACAACAGGAAGGAAGCATTTTGCGCAATAAATACCCACTTTGAGAAGTAACAAAAAAATTCCAAGTCTCAATGTAACTATTGTATTTATTAATTGAAATTGTAATTTATTGTATCCGTATAATGAGTGAAAATTAGGGCAAAATATTACGCTATCAATTCGGATTGTTATTGTTTTGATTATATTACTGTGAAGTTTTACAATTTTAAGGCCAATTGATAAGGATTTGATTGATTTTTTAATTATCACAATTTTAATGATTTCCATTTCTGGTTCGATGACGTTTATTCAAATGATCTAATCATAATATTAAATCATTGATATGTCGGAAAATTTCATCACTTAATTATTATTTTCAAAACCATCATTATTCAAATTTTAGAAATAATAAATTCGTATTTCACCATCAATGATTTGATCATGATTATTTTGTTTTTTGTGAAATTAATTACGTTATAAATTATTCAATTATAAATTAAAATTTCTAATGGAACATTATTTATTGATGTTTACAACTGTACGAAATTGTATAAAATAATGTAAAAACAATATTATTAATTATTAACTATATCGATTGGCTTTTATTTTAAAAGCATTAATTAGAAGCCGGAGGTTATCTATTTATTTAATGTTTATATGTTTGCAATAGTGATATATAGGTGTCATCGTAAACTATAAATGATCCCGAACATTTCCGTCAACCATGTCAGCTCATTATTATTATTTTTATTATTATTACTATTATTATGAAGTGATTAAGATAGGCTTTGAATGGGTTCAATTGAAATTTATCGACATTATTTCTGATGGAAATATCCAGAGTTTCATCAAAATATTTTGCTAGGCAATTTCGAAAGTTTATCGACGCAATCATTAGAGAAATCATTCATATTTTAAAATCGAGCGATTATAAATGGGTTATAATTTTTAAAGAAATTTTTGATTTATTAGTCGCCCGGCTCTGTTGCCGACATATGGTCAATTAAAATTATTTTAAACTGTTTAAAAATTGATTTATAACAAGAAAATTAGCAATATTGGATAATTTATTGTCGTTACCTAAAAGAATCGATTATAATGCCAGTGAAAGTTGATTTTTTAACGATAAATTGTACACGTGTTTTACGTGTTGATTTCAATGAATAATGAAAATATAAATAAAAGTCGAATTGGTCCATTTTACCGAGCTGTGGCCGTATGTCATGCCTGGGTGTGGCGGATCGGTCCCCGGAGTCGTCCTGAAACCGTACGATCTCCAGATATTAGGACCGTATTTCAGGTGTATCAACAAGACTACTCCGTACCGGTAACACTAACAGCCCCTCAGAGGCCGATAACACCGATAGAATATTTTCAGCACATGAACACATAGATATATAATACAAAATAAAAGAGAATCGTCGTTCTTTTCCACAGTTACCTCATAATCCGACAAGCAATTCCATCAAAAGAAAAACGCAAAAACGAAAAAAAATCCAAGAGCAAGATAAGAATGAGAAGGTTTATGAGTGAATTGCGTTAAAATAATTGTCCATGGAATATATAGGGAGCTATTTAGACTTGAGAAGGAAAAATCCAATTTGAGATTCGCATTTCTCCCCGGTTTTGAGCGTGACAGGTGTCGCGGTTAAGATTTGTAGTCTGTAATTAGAAAGCTGAAAGCCGTCTTCGAACAGTCACATACACATTTTTCATTTTTCAAAGCTATAGTGAGATGCCCTTTTATTCTTTTCTTCATTATTTTTTTATTTTTTTTTTGTACGAATTTATTTTCGCCCAAATATCCGGATCGGATCTTCAACATCTGTTTAGTGAATTATAAAAATCAGGGACTATTAACCGGAAATTAAAACAATCATTTTTTTTTTTTAGAAGAGGGGGAATTTCATAAATTACGATTGTTATAAACAAGATCACAATATAGTCGGTTGGTGTCAGGTCAAGATCGTAACAAAGATTTACACAGACGAATGGCATCTCACGCAACAACAACAACAACATATACCGCGCTAGCCTTATAAGGAAAAAGTGGTCGGCAATTTTGCACATAGTTTTTCATCGAAAGATTTATGAAAATTGTTAAATAAATTCCTTATTAGGGGTTGAATTCCAACGAAACTAAATCCAATCGTGTTGGTTTTCTTTTTCTACCAGTTTGATTTGTTTGTTTGTTAGTAATGGAATTCGTTATTTTCTAATCGATGTCATTCAAACATCTGTTGGAGAAAGTCACAGTAATTTTGCTTATAAAAAGACATCAGCTAAACTAAATTGGAAGAACTTATGAATATTCGTTTGGTTTTTTATATTTATTGCGTGCTCCACAGGCAGGGCCGGCTCACGAATCCCAGCTCTTTACGTTGCAGTTAGCTCCAAAATTTATTAATCTAAAAACTTTACTTTTTATAAGTTTGTACAGTTTGTACAATCTCATCAAACGGATCATCGCTCTGTGTGATGAAATTGAGCCGAACGATCAGAACTGATGAGAACTGTGGATCGTACGATGAAATTGAACGATTAATCTATACGAGCTCGCCAATCGGATCCACAATTCGGTACGATTTCTTTCCAACACAGATGGGTACAATCTGATCGTTCTCCAGTTCTGGACTTCCATCTAATCTGCTTGAGTCGTATCGTTTCTTGTACAAAATTTGCTGTCGAATCCATCTCATCAATTTTTTGATTCGATCCGATCTAGAATCATATGTGTCCAATCGTCTCGTCGACGATTCGATTCAATTGTGATTTTTGAAACTTTTTTGAGTCCAATCCAATTTTTGGTGATCTCGGTTAATCATCCAATTTTCATTTATCGAATCGTTTCGTTTCCAATCAGTGTCATATAGTCTTCTTTGAATAGTCGAATCTTATCAGATCTGGCTTTTCTCAACCAATTCCCTTTACAATGCGATTCTATCATCCGATATTGATCAATTTGATATGAATTGGGAAAAACAAACAATGCAATTTAACGACTTCGATTGAATTGTATATATTGAGGTCAATTCGATCTTGGAATTTAGGATAAATTATAAAAGAGGTGCTGTATTTGAATATTTTTATATCTAGTTTCAGTAAAACTTTGATTTCGACCGAAAGAAGTCTCAATTTGTCGGAAACTATTTTTCAGATGCACTTATTTTCTATTAAAAGAAGAGTTCCTAATCAAATTCTTGTGTCTGTTTTACGGGATGCAATATTTTCCAAAATGCTTCAATGTTTTTTCTTAGAGGTTGGCTCAATTTCTTGAAGCGAAAAACTGATGGCTCTTGAGATAACATCTAACAAAATTGGGTGGAGTATTTTGGAAAATATGTCATCCTTTAAAACAGACACAAGAATTTGATTTAAAACTGTACTTCCAATAGAAAATTCTGTAACTGAAAAATTGAGACTATTTCCATTTAAAATCAAAGTTTTGCTGAAAATACTTGAAGTTTCAATAAGCAAATTAGACTAATTTTCCCATCTGTTGATAATAGAGTCGTCTTCGAGAAAACTGTAGAGTTTTCTGTAGAAACTCGCAAATTTTCACGTTTTCAATCCAAGATTCAAGTTGTCTATTATTCGGTCAAAAATCTTGAAGTTGATTATCACATGTCGAATTTTTCATTACGATTTCGAATTTTCTAGAGATTTTCAGCAATTTCGAAGATCCCTGCTGTTATAGATAGAATGAAATAATGTAAATTGCCGCTATAACGAATTTTCCCAACTAGCCAACTTCGTTTTGAAGTTTTCGCAATGGAAGCGTCCTGCAGCAGTACTTGGTGAGTTGAGCCGGTCCTGTGCATCCACTTTTTATATCAACAAATCGACAATAACGGCAGGCAACAATCGATAATTTCAATTAAGTTATAAATAAGGATCAAACAGCTTGAAGATAATCTCTTATAGCCTTTATAGATATATAATTGTATATTTATATGTGATATATAACTTGGTCATGAACAATTTTATACGGCAGCTGACAACAATCCGACAACCATCTTTTCTTGTGTAACAACACCTTATAATGTTGCTCTCATTACAAGTCCATATGTACAACAAACATTTTATATATTATATATATATATATATATAATATATACATATATATGTATATATAGTATATGTCTATAAATCAGCAACCATGCGGGAAAGTTTTATATGAAGCAATGCAAAACAGTATAATAAAAGCGCGTTAAGCGCATATTTATAGTTCAAGCACTGGGTGTCGTGATTAACGTTCGCTCATTATTCAAAACATAATAAACTGCGTCCTGTTGCTATCGACTATAACGAACAAGTTAACACACAAACTCGAGTTTGTGCCACCAATGCGGCAAATAAAACAATAAAAAAAAATCGCGAAAATAACAATATTTGTTTATTTTTTGTTTTCTATACTAGGTACCTATATAAAAAAATAATAATAGTAATAATAATAAAAGCCAGCTGTATATACATACGTATATACAGAATATTGTATAGTTATAGTCATAGTAAAGATGTAAAACCAATTGTCCAACAATTGCTCTCAAGTCAGTCGTAACGTTGAATTGAAATGATGCTGAACGAAATACCAAATTGAATTCGCGCATATAACAACGATTAAACTAGAAATTGTCCCATCCTACACACCAGTCATAATAAATAATGAATTAAAGCGTGAAATTATAAGCACAACAACAATTTTCAAAATTACAGTAGCTGAACTAATTACAACACTATAAATTGGAATCACTAAAAATATTAATAATAATAACAATGAATAAATAAGAAAATTTCAAATTCGATCGTGTTCAAGATGGAGTTGAAGGATTTGTAAAGGTCCAGACCTTTTATAAATCATACCAAACATGGCCGGTTGCTTGTGTGTATAGTCATTTGTTTTGATCGTATATGATTCAATTTAATTGAATGATCAAAGCCGAATATACCGCCCAATATTGAAAATATTCATCGCTATTCTTCTCGCTCTTTCATCCAACTATCACAATAACTACTACAATAATTTTGATTAATATATTTGTAAAATAAAATTAATAGTTGTTATTTATTGTTTCTATTATTAACGAAATTGATTGATAGTTATCGTATTTTATTATTATTATTATTAATATTATTTTCTTTTATATACAAACGATAGGAACGACTTTGAATAGTACGATTTTATATAATGTGTTAAAGTAGGATAGTGATAATAAATTAGCAGCAGCGGTCGTTCATGACAAGGATTAATAGATTGTATTGTCAGCAGGGAAGACTTTGATGTATTCCCTGAACCATTCAACTAATGCTGTTCAATTCAAACTGTTCTCACATTCATTATAATTTGAATGATAAGATGATAGGCGAGACGCCCGTCATTTTCTCAACATCAACAAAAACCAATAGCGTCACAACGCTAGAGACAAAAACAAAAAACAACCGACATACATAATGACTAATTCTAAAAGAAATTGCAAGAGAAAAAAGCACTAAAGTTATTGATGATGGGGCCAGGACCGGTCCACGAATAAATCAGCTACTCAAGCGACAAATAACATACGTTTTGATGAAGCTTAAGGTAATCGTGTATGTAGAGATGTCTTCAAATTGAGGGTGGCTCAAATCAAACTGAGGATGCTCTAGTCTCGGTAGGGTTGAGTCGCAATAAGTCTTGACCTCAAATAGACTGAAAATTCTGCTGTATTTCGTGTGAGTTGCTCAATCCTAAAAGATTAAATTATTTGCTTCAAGAAAAATTCAGAAGAAACTTATCTTACTGAAGTTGATTTTTTGGTAGTGTTCAATAAGTAGGAAAAAAAGGGCAAATTTTCTAGGAGCCCAAAAACTTCAATGTTATAAGCTACAAAGTTGGCGATTATCTAAACGCCAAGAATTATACCTTAGATTAAAAGCTTTCAGTTCAAAACATTTAGTTGATCTTCAAAATTTTAGACAAAACTTATTCAAAACGAACATAAAGCGAGTGACTTCTGAAATTTAAAAATTCAGAAGACTTAAAACTGAAAATATCAAAACCTCTATATTAATGAGTAATATAATCAATAGGTGCTTCATTTCCTCTAAAAGAAACTTCTTAGATTGCTGAAGAGACACGAATAAGCTAAACTGAAGCTTTGAGGAATGGGGCAAGAATCGATTTTTTTAAAAGATGAAATTTCTCAAAAATAATAGAGCGAAAATTTACAGCTTAACCAAGAATCCGAAAGCAATTTTCTCAAAATAATGGTTTCGAAATCGGTGCCAAAAAGACCTGAAATCAATCGGTCAAATTTCACACAGTCAATCTCGTAGGATTTTTCCATTATTTTATCTAGAAATAAAAATCGAATGTTTTTGTTGTGAATTTTGTTTCTAAGTCCGAATGACTGCTATTTTACGAAAAGCTAAAATTCTCAAAACTGGCTACGTCAGATACTTGTTTTATTCACCTTCCTCGAGTGTTATCTGTATTTGTTTTTTTTGTTTTTTGGTTTTAAATTGAAACTAATGGAGATATTTCTGGTTTCTCGAAAACCTGACTCACGTAATGAGCTATAATGTTGTTATTTTATAAATTAGATTCTCCCATTCAACTCTCAGAAATCTTCAAAATTTTCACTGGAAAAATTCTCAGAACTCAACCCTAGTCTTATAGGTCCTCTTTTAATTTCCTACTAGTTTTTCGATTGATTACGAGTGATTCCTCCATTTTCGCAATTTCTAACATTGACCGTGGCCCTATTTCCTTAGGTGTTTCGTAAATAGTTAGTTGTTAGATTCACTGCTAGTATTATTAATGATTGTGTGGCATGTTTGAATCCAAACTATTCAGAACAAGTGAATTTACGCACTAACGATTACGTTTCACAAAAGGAAATGGCATGTCATTTTGTCAATGCAAAGGACATGAAATATATGTCCTGGAAATGAACTGAATGTTAAATTATTGTACACATATACAAAATTTGAATATGGCACCAACAAAATATTTATCAAAAATATAGTTTATAGATTTTTTTTCCCGAAATAAATCGGTGCCGTATGTTTTTCATTCAAAAAACTGTCACAAACGATGAATTTATTCCATAAATATTAATTTTAATCATCAGATAATTATATTTACGATGATTTGAGTCATCAAGTAATTTTGTTTTGAGGAAAAAGTCTATCGATGAGTTTAATGCATCGGCTGGGATTCGAACCGGGGATGTTAGTTGCTTAGAGTTTAAGCGCAAGCTAGAAGGTCCCGGGTTCGACTCCCGGTGAGACACCTAACCAATTTTTAGATTTTTTTCGTTTAAATATGTAATAATATCCCAAATTCTTCAATATTTATCAATTAAACCGTAATTCGGCTATAATTTCTGGTCGTTGTAGATTGAATTAATATAAAGTAGAAGTATCGGCGCCAAGTTTGGACCTTATTTTTATATAAGCTGGGCCCGTCTAGGCGACGCCTTCAAATTGTAGTGATTTGCAACGGCTGGAAAATTGTTACTATATTGTAGATGTTAATGGTATACTTATACAGGATAAATACATATTCGAGTCCGTCTCACACCCATCAATTATCCCAATTTCAAATTATAGATAATTAAGCTAACAACTACTATTAAATCATATTCATAAACAACTTCAATCTTTTTTCTAGAGCTGTTATTTAGTCTCTTTTTGATCATTTCGAAAACAAAAAACACAAGTGCTAAGGTCGCCTACTTTTCAAGAAATCGTAAATTATACCAATTAGAACCTGTTCCAAGATTTGAGCACTCAAATTCTCGAACGACATATAGTCCAGTTGATATCCATTTTATATGAATTGAAGGTAATGGTGTAATAATCGATTGGCAATAATTCGTTTTCGGGGGGAATATTATAAGTCGTTAATTTATACGATAATAAAATATATAAAATACGGCGACATTCAACCTTTACTTTGAAATTAACTATATAGAAAGTTCGAAAATAAATCTAGTCGGTAGTAGCTTAAGTAGTTATGGACTAATAGAAATGCCAAGTTGAATAGAAATAAATTACATTAATGTATGGTAAACATTCATATATGTTAAGCGCAAGAATCATAAATATGTCACTACCGTTGTCAAGTAAATGCCGATTAATGTTTTCTTGGGAAACTTGCAAGTTTGTCATTTCATTTATAATACATATGCTGCATCCTTTTCTGAATTCTCGATTTTTTCTTCTAGAAAAAGTTTCAAGTGCGATCAAGATTCCCGACTATATGAGATTGAGATCGAACAGCTGTTATATTTCAGATCTATTCTCGGATTTAGATGGATGACACTGCCAACTAGTTATTTTGTTCTAATTATTTTTGTTTTATAGCCGTTGAAATGGTGAATTATTGTCCTTAATTTGGAAAAGAATCCCAACAATCCGTACATATGTTATTCGACAATATTGAGAGGTATTTGAATGAAATACGATGGTGATATTTCAGAATTTATACGATTTTTTTAGGGAAAATAAAGAAATCAACACATTTTTAAAAACTGTTAACAATAAAAAATTATTAATTGATATGAGGAGCAAAATTGAACAATTTCTTGTACAAAGTACATCGACAATAACAGACACAGATTTTGTGGAATTCTTGTTAATATTGGTAATCCATAATCGTGCTAACAATAAATAAAACTGAGATCTGTACAATAATTTACAATAATAATAATAATAATTGCTATATTCGAGGTGGATTTCCACGCCGATTGAATCAGCTCAATTTTAATTCTTTTATATATTTACAAAATAACCCACAATATTATTATATTTATTTTTAAAAAATAATATCACACAGTCACGTCCACACAGAAAAACACCATAATTCGACGAGCAGTCAGGTAATTGTGTGCGACTAGCCGAAATAATGATAATAATAATAATAATATTGATAATGATAAAAAAAATTATAACACAGCTTCATATTTGGCTTGGGTCGGATCCGTTTACGGATGCATACCCGGCGTCGTTCCCAATCTAGGTCCATATAACGAATAAGGCGATAAATAGGGCGGCAATCCCGGATGACTCAATGGAAATCCAGGTAGAGATGCTGTTAAAGATGGCGGCAATAACGGGGACGGTTTACTATACGGATGATATCTGGCTGTTGCTAATGGACTTAACGGCGGTGTTGGATAAGTCCGATGCAATAATGGATGAGTTGGTGGTGTACTTAACATTGATAAAGCAACGGAACTAGCTTCCGATACTGTTGTTGAACTGGTATGGGTCCGTAAATGGGCCAATAATTCTTCTGATGTAGCAAATCGTTTACCACAATACGAAGCATCACCGGATATCCAGCTACAAGCATAAGGTAGATGTGAAGCAGCAGCCAATGCTGCTAATTGAGCATGAGCATAAGCGGCACCCAAATAACTGCTAGTTGTTGGTGGTAGTTTCGTATGGTCGCATTGTGTACATCCAGCTGGGCAAGGATTGGAATTTTTCGTGCCAAAATGCGAACTGACTCCACATCCGGTACAATAAGGATCGCGACAAACGCTGACTAAAGCATCATTAGACTTCATCCTACCATAATTCAAATAAGGACTTAAGCCGCCTGTTTTAAGAGCGTGATGATGCGACATTAAGCTACTAGTCATCAAATCCATTGGTAATGGAAAACCAGCCGGTTGGTAACTACCGAGAAAAGCTGAAGTTACCGGAACGCCGGGCTTGAACGTTCCCAATGGTAAATCTTTAATTGCCGGATCCGAAGATGACGTCAAAATATTCGGAGTGAATGCGGTTTTTGTTGTTGTTGTTGTTGATGATGATGATGGTGTCGATGGACTTCCACGTTCACTTACAGATTTCGGTGTTGTTTGTTCTACAGTTGTATTATTTTCGTTGGCAGGAGTTTTCCGATCGGAAACAGCCGGTGAAGTTCTTGGTGAAGTTGCACTTTGATTACTATGACAACGTCCGTTGTTTTGCGAACTTTTCGATGTTGTGTGCGGTGTACGAACTCGACTGCCTGTTGATGCTGAACTAGATCGTTCTTCAGGTGAACGCGATTTATCACGTGATAACAAATCGAAAGATTTAATGTTATTATTATTAGTCAATTGTTTATGATTGGAATCTATCGATTTATCTTTAGTTGAATCGGTTTTAGTGGATGATTTGCTCGATTTTTCGGCACTTTGTTGTAATAATTTAGAGTTTGGTGAATCGGCACCGATTTGACTGCACGTTTGGGCCAACAAAGCCAACGGGCTCTTCTTAGCGTCCAACTGTAACAAATTTGACAAAATTACAGTAATTTCATCCGAAATAATTGGCGCATTTAAACAAATTTACTCACCGTTGTGGGTAGAGGGGTTAAATACTCCGGTCTCAGGTATTGATTACTAGGGGATGTCAACATATTGGCGTTTTACTATCAATTAAAAAACCAAAAAAAAACAACTAAACTCTATTTATTCAAACACTAACACAATTTAATTGTTAGAAATACGACAGTTATTTTTAATAATAATGCCATTCAGTTAAATTTATTATTATTTTTATATATTGATAGAGAAACTCGGCGCAACTGCGATCGTTCGTTATTTCTATAAAAACACAACTCTCACTGTTCACACTCAAGAGCATGACTGACGCTCAAAACTAAACTAACCATGCGACAGGCGCTCCTCGTAGATGTGACGTCACGCGTCGCTCCATCCCCACTTTGCTTGAGCTTTGACACCCTCGACCGCAGATCACCGTGTTATTGCTTCTTCTGTTTACTTGTCGACACTCTTTTGCCCTCTGTCGTTCTAGTCTATCTTCTAATCAATCTAGCCATCTCGCTCGGTCTCATCCCCTATCGGTTCACTGCGACAACGCGGAAATCACGCACCAATGTCAATGGAAATTAAATTTTTTGTTTGCTGGAAATTAATTGAATTTGATTAGTTTGAAAAATTTCCGCTTGAATCAATGTCGATTTTTTTAACCTTTATATTTTTGTGTCGGTATGAACGCGGCTTAATATTCGCGGTCATCATTTTGTGTTGTTTTCTTGGGCCGTTGCGTGCGTCTTGATTTATAGCTAGACAAGAATAAAATGTCACTAGAATAGAACATTATTTTTTCTGTTGTTATATTTTACATTTCGTTCAATCTCGGAATGTTATACTAAAATACTAAATCAATCTTAAGTATTGAGGACTACAATGGCTATAGTTTAGTATGAATAGTCCCCCCGGTTATCCTGCTGGTTGTGAATTACACGCAAAATTGCACACAGTGCCTTATTTTCCGACGACATCATGACATGAAAAATGCCAGTGAAAATACCCCCTGCTATATCGACTGTCATTATATTATATACCTATATATAGTTTATGTTGGACGTAAATTAATGTGACAGGTCTCGGACCACCTTCTTCCTTCGTCGTATAAACGACAGCTGTTTTCTATACAAAACACTAAAGCGCCCTAGTAATGTCCGGTTTGTCACTTATTTTGGGTCGCTTTTCTTTAGTTGTCCGGCGGTGCGACTAATCCGAAAATACATTAATATTAGTTATGGTCGGCCATGTGAATAGTTATAATGATATATTACAGGATGAGGTCCTTTCAAAGGACGCGGCTGTACAATGCCTTTTCACCCTTAGAAAACGTCAGGCCAATAGAGCGTTGTAATCTACTGTCAAAATCGATAGTCATCATTCACTTTCTATTAAATGCACTTATTTTAGTGATTTCTCTCCCGCCAAGATACGGGGACGGCCTCGATGCCATTATAGCCCAAAACCGTAAACTCGGCCAAATAATTTTGAACTTGACCGATTTTTACATACATACAAACTCGCCTAATCAATTCAGATACAAATCTAGCCAGTTTGCGTTGTTTCAGGTCTAGTCAGGTTAGGTCAGGTCTTTACTTCAAAAAATAAAAATGTTGGTGTGTCCGGATTCTCAATAATTAGGGGGCGCCCAAATTAGTGATTGTGGCCAAATTTATACACCATGTTCGCTGAACGACAACTAGCCTTCGGCTTTTATGAGGCAATCCAATTGAATTTTTTGGACATCAAATGGAAACGCTTGAATTATATTGGAATATCCAGAAAAAATTAGCTCGCTAATCCGCAAGTACCGAAAATCGCAAGCAATGTTCTAATATCATCTATTCATCCATTATTTATCGAGAAATTTTCATTGTTCTGTAATTTCTCTATTTTCTTTACAATTTGTGTCGATTTTATGAGAAAAAATAAATTATGTTTTTCTTCAAAAAGGATCTGTGTAGGCCTTGTGTGAGACATCTAACTAAAATAAAAATTCCGTTACTATAACGACCCATAAATATATCACCTCAAATCTTATATTTTTTATATCTTTGTTTTAAAATTGGACTAAACATCATTTTGCAGTTAAATTTAGTGATTTCTATAAAAAATCCAATAATCACCATGGTAACAAAGTGTTTGTTGATAATAAATAAGTTAGATTTTTCATGCAAGGCCTATGCAGACCTGTCTGTAATGCGAAACATGTTGATTTTTTCAAACAAAAATGGACGAAAATTGCTAAAAAGCGTTAGAAATATACATGATTTTTGTCTAATCGCAAATCAATAAAAAAAAAATTTAATGTTGAATAAATTAAAGAGTTAATGTCTATACTACCAGCAATAATAAACTTTTTGGAGCTTAAATACAGAATGTCCCAGAAGTGCCTCTCCAGAGAAAACGGGGAGTATTTGGGCGAATGTAATAATCTGTTTTAGAAAGAGAAAAACTCCAATCTTAGGCGATAAATGAGAAAAGTAGAGCACAATCAATTATTATTTTTGTTGTCTAGCAACTTATCAGATTTTTTTAGTAATATCTGAGGCTGAGCTTCTGGGATTGGTGGAATCGAAACATTCATAACTCGATAATGTGAGCCAGAGGAAAATTTATTTTAGATATTTTGGAGTCTCTTTTGCTGTTGGCACATGCCTGTTTTCTTAGGGGAGGCAGTTCTGGGACACCTGTATAGATTAGATATTCCAATCTTATGCACGAAATCTTTACTAGAGTTATTTCATAAACAGCCGAAATATTTGAACCAGTTGTCATATACCGGACCAGCCTGTATATGATGAACCTCTATCAAACCAGATTCTGAGATTAGATACTAATCAACTTGATAATTTGCCCTCGTGGTTCGTCGAATTTTATACTTCCTATTAGAATTTCTCATTTAATTTTTTTTTAGAAAGAATTAAATTTCTAGATTAAAGTTTGAAATTTTCAAATTTTCTGTTATCTATTGTATTGTTTAACTTAATTTTGATACGACCAATTGAAATCTCTAGACTGAGTCAGTAGATAAATGATGGTGGTTGAAATAATAATTAGGTATAGAGTATTGATGATAATTGGGATAAAATTAGACTAGGGGTGTGACTATCGTATGAGGCGCGTATAATTTATGCCAGCCACTCGTATCTTTATAGCTTGACTTTGATGTACAATACTCGGAAGTCGATGTAGTGTTAAATCTAGAAAGATCACCATAAAACTGTTTCAAACAAATCGTTTTTCGTTTCGGGGAGGGTTTCCAAATGAAACTCTTTCTAGTCACGCATTTTCGTAAACAAACAACATTCGAAGAGACCATCATCGAA
Source organism: Stenodera caucasica (assembly GCA_037414795.1). Taxonomy (NCBI): domain Eukaryota; kingdom Metazoa; phylum Arthropoda; class Insecta; order Coleoptera; family Meloidae; genus Stenodera; species Stenodera caucasica. Next base: position 18,331 of record JAZBGZ010000062.1, read on the forward strand.
GAAAACCAGCTGTCTACATTCATTCAAAGTCACCATTTTGTTAATATATACAACTCGTTTCAATAGTTTTGGTATAAAATACAATGTATATAATGTCCATTTAGATTGGCCTTCATTCCCATTACTGTATGGCTCGTATAATGTGTATGTCGCGTTAATAATTCAGTCAGGACGTTATCATGCCGGTCCTGTACATATGTTGAATCATTAGCAGTCTCTGTACATCAACGTCTGCCATCATAAACACATCATCAATGTGAACGCTTCAGCTCGTTAAGCTTCTGCTTTAGTACGATTACTATACGAAAATAAAACTTTAAAAATAAATAAATAAATACAATCTTGACAATCAATCCTGTTGCAGCTGTCCACAAACTAAATCCGATTCAGGATAATTATGACTCAACTCAAAAATGGAATTCGTAATAAGATCCACCATTATAAAAACAAACTGAATCACTTCTATCTAAGTATTCAATTTTTAGTTTATTTGAATGGCAAAATTCGAAATTACAATAAAAATAATTTTCATTTTCTGACGATTGTTAAATCTACTTATCTGCTCATTTAGAAGAGTTGTTTTGTTTATTTTGATGCACAGCGAGGTGATCGTGGTGGGCATTAATCGGAGGCATTTCATTATTTTCCCGGAGGACATATTAATTGATGATGATTCCGGTTGTTTTTTAACAAATTAGCGCGTTATTTTTTTATCATCGTTATAATTATTTATGATTTAATTTCATCCACTACATTATAAAATTAATAGTGTTTTTTATAAATAAAGTAATAAAGTGGCAATTCTAAGAGTTCAGTCTCGATCACATAACTAAGAGGTCTTATTATTATTTGTATTATTATTATGATTTTTTTTATTATTATTTGATTATTATTCAATCTCTGTGTAAACAAAAGTCTATAATTTGATTGTTGATTTGTCCGGCTGAAAGCGAGAAGTGGTTATTTTTTCCGAATCTTAAATAAATCAAACGAATTGGATAAATATTTTCTTGCTCTAAAAATGTCTTTATTTAGCGACTTTTTCAACTTCCCAGTCAACTTGGGAGTCTCAACAGTTCTTTTTTGTTGAATCGATGAGACTCTTTTCGAATTTGATACAGAAATTTCGTTACTGTTACAAGGTTATCAAGAAATTTGCCTAAACTTGAGAATAAAAGTATAAGGTTGAATGTAAATTTGATTTTTTTTAAAACTCTCAAATTCTCGAGAAAGTCAGAAAGTGTAAACTCCTGGATTTTGATTCATAACTTCAATTCTTTTATCTCCAATTTTGGGTTATCTTCGGTAGCTCTAAGAATTGTTCGTAGTTATTTTTAAAATTGTCTCAAAATCGCATTTCTAGTAAATTCAGGGAATTTCCATGATTTTGACGACTTTTTCAATCTCTTTTATATTTTTCCAAGTGATTGACTCGATTTTTCACAAAGAAATGCTCAATTTTTTCCTTGAATTATAAAATTTAAGTTACAGTAGTCAAATTATCGTGGAATTTTCCACATGTTTCAAGAAATTTCAATAGTTTGAGCTATCTTATGTTTGAAAATTCTTCTTATATAGTCTGTTTTCATTTGAAATTCTCAACTTAGTAGGGAATCTCATTGGTTTCGATTACATTTGTATCACAATTTCCATAATTTCCAGCAGATTTGTCTCTTATTTTAAACATTTCGCATTGAAGAAATTGATTTTTTCACATTTTATTTGAATGTTAGTCGTTCACCAAAAGTCTTCGATCTAACCAATCTAATCTATATTAATTGATAGAGCCATTTCGGGCTAACTTATAGTGCATAAGGGTTTTTCGAAAAACTTGTTCTAGTGAAATGTTCAATTCAAATGAAAATCATTGAGAAAAAAGGTTCAAAAATTTCTCATCACTGCATCACATTTATATAGTTGGAATTGTATGTGAATTGAGACCATTACAAGATTCGAATACCGGATGTGGTGATACATATAATTATACTTTGAGTCTCTTCGATTGTTCCATTGAGATTATCCATCTATTCCCTAAACTATAATCGAGGAATGGCGTTGAAATTTCCATTCATCTAGAAATAATCGAACTTATATATATATAGATATACACACATAAAACATAACAATCAGTCATTTCGCTAACATTTAAACTCGTTTGTTCTTCTTATTTATTTTGATCGTTGGACGTCCCCAAATTCAAGTCCTCGTATATGACAGCTGTGACAATAAGAGGCGTTTGTATTGTGAAAAGCACAATAGGCTTACGTAACTGGTCGCTGTCGGTCATTATATTGGATTGTGTCACATCCGCCGGATTACCACCAACCCTATACAATGAAGATTGATAGTTTGAGGCGGGGGAAACTGGCAAATATTCCATCATCTTATATATACGCTCAGAAACTCTGAGCTGTCACCGCAAATTATCGACAATATATGATTGATATTCCTAGTTTGACAATTTCACATTAAATCTCGCACATATGTACATACATATAAATAAATTTATGTATGTATGTATGTTTATAGTATATATGGGGCAAGTTTGCCATATCTATATGAACGTGCAAGTGAACAACAATACCTCCTCTTTCTCTCTCTCTCGCTCTCACTCTCAGAAGTCTCAGACAGCCATTCTGTTGCGGTTCATAATGGAATAACCGGCTTATTTATTGGGGTGCTATAAACTACGTCTGGGCATTTATTATCTACAGCACGCCGTGAGTTTTACAGTGATCGTATATATCCTGAAAACAACCAGCCCGTGACTCTATAACTCATCTTATATAGAGATACGTTCTTTCAATTTTTCTTTGATAAATACGTTTTATTATTAAACATTGTTTGAAAGGAGCGATATAAATAAATATATACATATATAATATATACTTAACGTAGAGCAACGAAATTTCACAATAAATATTCGAAATTATCGATTCACTAGATGATTTATTAATACTATATACTATAGCTCCATCCTCTCTATCACACCAATTTTTTCCAACAAATATTTTTGACTCTTTCGTTGAAAATCGCCGGGAATAACATTAACCTATCGGCTTTTACCAATCCCACCCATTACTATTTTATTGTTGTAATAAAAGCTCTTAGTTCGAAATTTATGTTGGACATATACTGTGCACTTCACATTCTCCAATACAGTCTGAAAATGTTTACGAATAAAATATTTGACAATTCTTATTACATTCAGCACTAAAGACGCCTATGTAAGCCCTGTTTGGCCTTAATCTGAATATATGATCGTCCTTATTGTCCTTATACTATTATTACCCGGGCTCTACCCGGTAGAGATACTTTTAAAATAACGTTGAATGAAAAAAGATGGTAAAACAAATTTATAATATAAATAAAGGATAACGATAGATCAGTGTAAAGTTGAATTATAATAATTTTAAAAGAATATTAACCGTTTGCTTATGCCATATTCACATTTAGTCGGATTCCATAAATATAGCTATATAACTCGTATCTATATGACTCGATTTAATGTAGCTACTGGTTTATATGTCTCATAATTTCGATTTTAAAAACAGATAAAATAAATTGCAGACAACTTTATTTCAATATAAATCTTTGAATTTATTTTTTTCGTTATGAAAGAATCTATCGTAAAATTTTATTTTTCATTACGAATACATTAGCATTTGAATTTCTTATAAAACTAACAGTTATAATAAATAATTTATTGATGAGGAAACGTTTATTATAAGCCGCTTTTAATGAATTATTAACTACAACAGAAATGGTAAATGTGTGATTATCACTTTATCGCAATCTAAACTATCGTTTAGAACAGTTTATACAGAGCGGCCCATCTAAACTGAACATCGTTAAATTTCGACTATTAAAGCCGAATACTATATCAGACTGTTTAATTTTTGTCTACATTTTGACAATTGAAATGGCTTATCATTAGTCTATAAAAAGATTCCTCTGATAAGAGCGTGATTACCGATAAAATGGAACGCATGGTATATTAGTAGAAGATAATTTGATTTCACGGCTGTATTACCAAATAGTTTTCATAATTATCAATTCTTGTAAAATCTATTAATCCTTATTTTTAGAGATAAGTGTACTTTATTGAGTCAAACTGAAAAAATTTGGAATACTCTACGCTTAAAGTAGCTTTTCCTAGTTAACAGTGTACCGAAGTAACGTTATATCCGAATAACATCTGGAGTTTACCGATATTTTTATAGTTGAAGTGGATCTAAAACAAAAATTTTGCAAAAATAGTCGTTCAGTTTGATAAAATTTTTATAATCCAATAAGTGAATGAATACAGTTAAATTCGATAATAACGTTATTTTAAAGACGCTATAACCGACTTGTAATTCTATTGGATTAATATTTGGATCCTTGAGAAAATTTTGTTCTTTATTTGGTTATGTTCTGTTTTGAAGTGGGGCACACAGTATAAATACTTTAACTTTAATTAATTAATTCGAATTTAATTTATGTGTCAATTTTTACGACTTTATCTCTGAAATGGCTCTCTTAATTACCATTTTATATAAAAAACCATTGATTTATAGATCTATTAAAAGGATAAGTGGTCAAAATAGTGGCAGAATACGATAAAAATCAAAAACATTTTGCAATCCTCGTCTAAAATTTTATCTAATTCATTTGTAAATTAGTGAATTCTTTTATTTACAAGGAGAACATGTTGAAATTTGTGACTTTGTCCTGTTTTTATCTGTCGACATCTCCCTACATTTTTGACAAGTTCCTTTGATACCTCCAGGTATATAAACAATTAACTATGTTTACGTTGGAAATTTATGTTGCGATAAAAACGTTATAACTATAAAACTGTTTGGAAAAATATCCGTATATATCTGAGATGTTTGCTTTATCTATTTGATGATAGTTGGACAGTTGTTCCTGAAAATTTTCTAAAACATTCCAATATGCACCTATCTCGAACACTCATAGAATGGGGAGAAAAAAAACAAAACGCATTGGAAATATTGGAATAACAGCTGCGTTTTTCCTAGTCCCGTCGTGTGTGGTAGGGATTTATTTGGCGTATAAATATTTCTTGCCCTGAAATATAGATTTTTATTGTCGCTTGTATAAAGTCATAAATTTAATGAAAGGCGGCATTTCGAAAATATCAAACATATAGGCTTATTTATTGCACTAAGCAACATTAACAGCTATATATTTATATACAATACTATATTTGGTATTTAGGCATCAGTAAAATACAATTAGACCATTCTGTTTATTTATTTGATTTATTCTATCTAGGTAGGGATTGCCGGCACTTTTGAAGAGGTATCCTGACAAAGGGACAACTCTACTGTCTTTATATTGGGGCCAATATAATTCGACTGTTGCCTTTTTTGCCTACTAATAAAGCCACAGCGCCGACATCATTCATAAAATCGATTGAAATTTGTTTATGTGTTCGTTTCTATATCGCTTCAAAAAAATGCTACTGCCAAATAATTATCGGATCTCTATACCATAACGAATAAGTTAAGAAAAACGCCTATTGTTGTCGAATAATAGAAGATAGGCGATCATTTAGGGCCGCTATAATGATCCTTTGTACGAGGTCACGCCAAATTGTAAAAGTGCTGTCTAATCCAGCTCGGGAATAATTACCAGTTCTCTCTTATAATCATTTCCAATGATGAACTTGAATGTCACGCTCTAGGCCCACAGCCATTGATTTCCAATCATCATCATCATCATCAAACAGAAGCCTTAAAACATTGTAGGTTGACTCAACGATAAAAAAAAATTATATATTTCGAGATCGTCATTTTAGATCGTGCACAGTCATTTTCTGAATTAACAAGTTATAAGTGGGAAGACGATCGAAACGGAAAGATAACAATAGTAGATGATGGGAGGCATTTTTAAAAAAGATTCAAACGAAAATCTCATTATTTTAGATTGCATGTGTGGAGAGGAAATTTAATACAAGTATTGGCCGAATGGCGCCAACTTTATACAAAAGAGCTTGGCGAATATTAGAGGATTATCTTCGGGGCTAATTTGAAAAAATTGCCCCATTCTTTAATAGTCTAACATTTCTCGATAAACGGAAAAACTCGACTGTTCTTATATACCAGTTTTTTCCACATTTATTACAACTTTTCGCAACTACAAATTCTAATAGATAACGTGACACACAATCACATGTTTGCAGAAATACTAGTAATAAACTAGATAATTATGTGAATTATTATTTTTAACACCTAGCAAATAAATAAATAATATGTTTAACTACATGTCATTTATTGTAATAAATATAGGTAAATGTTATTCAGCGTCATGTGATACACAAGTTTACGATGTTGCAATTTTTCGAAATTCTAGACTTTTATTTTCATTTGCTAAATTGAGGCGTAGGAGAAGAAAAGCGGCGAAATTCCAGATGAAGAGCCCCTCGAGCCCATTTCGACTTGACCCATCCACCAGGCAATAAAGTCACAGATGGCCCTTCAGCGACACTACAACACCATAAAATGTCTAAAGCAAACTGTCCCTATATTGCTGAGAATCCACCAAGGACCAAATCCGAATAGAGCTGGAATATTTCCATAACCACCACAAAAATTCAATTGATTATTGCATTATCGACAATTTAGCACTAATTTATGGCAATGTTATTGAGGAAATGATGTAAATTATCGTAGATAATTTTTCAATTTTAGTGCGAAATAGAGCAATAAAGTCCCCAACCTGATTTTTATTAATCAATATTATACGATAATATCGGAATGTCAGGGCCGGCTTAATATTATTCATATCGTTTATGCTTATTTATTGGTCGTAATAATCGTGGTATTTAGTTAATTAGCAAAATTTATTGAAAAGTCGTCCTCGTTCGTTTAATTTTAGAAATTTTGAAAATTTTCTATTTGGACAGTAGGGCATGGTCATCGAAATTTTCCAAAGGCCAAAATCAACACTTGATTTTGTTCCAACAATTGCGGAAATATATGTTCGTTGTTTTACAAGTGTCATCGATAACCGGGTCATAAGAGTTAAATGTCATTGATCGTAAATTAAAATTTTATCACTTATACGGTCTTGTCAGAGAAAGTAAGTAATTATAAATACATATAGAAATAGTGGCAATGGAAAAGGCTCCAATCGTAGAATAAACGATAATTATTTATATTTATTGCCAGTTGAAAGTCGATTTCGTAAATATTTCATCATTAATTGCCTTTAACAAACATAAAACGATGTAATTAATTTGATAAAACTTATGTTTTTATTACTTGATAGTTTTTTTCTTCTTCTTCTTTCTAAAGGCCACTATTAATATGAGATAATCTATAATAGTTTGCAAAGTTCGAAGGCCGAAAAATCAAAACAATAGTGGCGCCATGAGAACATTAAAACTGCCAAAAAATGTTGAATGGTTAGATAATAGCATTGTATTATAAAATAGAAAAATAGGGGTCTTGTTGATGATGAGCCTTCTTTGTGGATATTTATAGAACGCATCGATCCAGAAGACGTGATAAACATAATGTTTGTGTTTGGATAATGATGGCCAAATTGTAGCTAATCAAGCGAAAATTGATCATATCACGTGCAAGTTTGGAAATTTTGCCGATGAAATACCTACGTTTCGTTGAACAAAACTGACAAATCATGAGACGGTTCAAAATGTTTACACCATCAATTTATGTAATTTGAACAATTTAAATGTGTGTTTGTTCCTCGTGAATATCGTTATAATATTGAAATGTCTTATCGTTTGATCTGTCGAGAGGGCTCTCCGATCTATATCTATCTATTTATTATAAAGAAGAAAACGGAGGAAATGCCGACTAATCCCATATGGGTGATAAATTATACTAGATCAGCATATAGAGAATGTGTATGTATATATCGACCACATATCTTAGGATTAGAACCGTCTGGAGCTGGGCGATATATACAATTTTTTTTCATTTCGTTTGTAATGATTTGTGGAAATGCGGGGTCTGTCGACTAAACGGTCGTATAACTTGATATAAAGCCTGATAAATTAAAAACGTGCACTCAAATCCCCCATGTTCCGTCGAGTTATGAAATCGAAACAGTGTCGTAAACATTGGAAAACAATAATTCGCCAACCCTCTGAACATTCCATCTGTCCTACTATGCCAACTATAAATATAATTCATATTTTTTGGGCGGTTCGCACTCGACACCCACAAAAATCATAAAAGCCGACATTTAATGCCAAACTACGAAATTAACTTCTTTGAAACGATATCAGGAAGGTGATTTTCTTCAACATGACGATATTCGGACCGGAAATCTTGAAGTCGACGAAAATTTATAGATAAACAAGAGAATTCAACTACAATAAAAATGTGATTTAATTCAAACAAAACTATCAAAATTTTGAGCGTGAAGAAAAAGAACAGGAATTTTATCGGAAATGTGAAAATTAGAAATTTGGGCAAATACTGGAAAAATCTGAAAAATTCAATTGAGTCCCACTACAAATTGAAATGAGGATTTTCTCGTTAGGTACAAACTGGTATTGAGAGTGAGGCGGAAAATTCGAGATTTGGCTGAAAATTGGACAAATTTCTGAACAAACAAAGACTATGGAAATTATGAACGTGAAAATCGAGCATTTTGTTAGATTTTCTACAGTCTCAGTGGAAATTTTCCAATTTCGGAAGACAATGGTCCCAGTCAAAGTAGATAATGTTGCCACTTGACGAGAAGTCATCGATCTAGATCGATTAAATCGATAGATTCTTGAATATCATGCTGTCAAAAGGGAGCTATGTTCATGACGTGTTTTTCGATGGATATACGTTTCGTCGACCATTACACAAGATCAAAAAGATGATTAGACTTCGTCTCCCGACACATTCCTGCTACTCATATTTAATGAACTGTCAAAGACTTCTACAGCATATGTATGTGTTTGGCTTATCCTTTGATCAAATCCTTCTCTATAAGCTTTTGACGTTGCACACCTCTCTATCACTGACTTTGATTGAAACTAAATTGAAACTGTATATTACAAAATTCTTTATTATAAACATTAAAATAATGTGGAGACAGCGGAGGAACCATAAATCGTACGCTTGACATTTTAAAAGAGAATTTAAATTTCACCGATGAATAAGAAACAAGACTAACTTAAATACCATCACCACCAATAAATTGAAGAATACAAAATGTTGAAAATAAAAAACAACAACTTTAGAATTCTTGTTTTTGTTTGGTGTTTAGCATATCGCGAACACCTGCCCATTATGTTTATTGAAGCCTATTGCGAATACCTAATAACAATAAATATCAACAACCATCAGTTTGAAATACATTAACAACATTACAGAATGGTACAATTATTTCAATTTAGTTACAGCTGTTATTATTATAGACTTGTACGTATAAATATGGCCGATACAGCGTTATTTCTAGTTGTTGTCTAGTTGTAAATGGCGCCCTCGGACAAAGGGCCCCTCTAATGGTCTTCAACCACCCACCGAGACCTCTCTCATTTATTCTATAGCCGCTTCATTGTTTATATTACTGGAAATTTTCGAAAATCATCCCGAAACTTTTAATAACTATAATCATTAAAATCAATAACAAAAAACATGGAGTAATTTCGAATTTTCTCTAGTTTCGTTATTAAAATGGTGGCACTCAGACGTACTCAACTAAAACTGACTTGTTATAGTGCTAAGTAGCAAGTCTGGGAGCTTTATTTGGATGCTGTAAATAGACGGAAGCGCTTGGCGTCAACAAAGTTGACACAACTTTGTTTAAATATTGTGTGTTGAAGAACAGTTGGAGAGTCTTTTTCTAATGATTGGCGGCCAAGTGTTTATCTTCAATTTTATTTAGCTAACCAACACTAATGGAGTGATACATTGACATCGTCCATATTGTGTCAAAAACAATTGAACAAAATTTATCATAATCTCTTATTTAATATTAATTCGAAATCTAAATTATAATAGTCTCACATAATCGATAGACAGACATGTTAACAATGGAAGCTATTTAACATCACAATAGTGAACATTATTATTATATGAGATAGTGGTGTGATACAACAATCCATACTTAATACTCTGTCTCTCAATTCTCTCTGTTGAGCAGATTATACAGGTACAGTTCGAATTATTTCAATTTAAAGCTTGTTACCCTAAAGCAATAAATGTAATTTACATCTAGTTTCATGCGATTTATCAACGAAATTATCGATCACTCTTTCAACTCACTCTATAGGTATATTTTGTTGTATAATACACAATAATAAATTGTGTTTGCTATCATTTAAGTCAAAGCCGGAATAATAAGTTAAGACCTTCCACAATAAAGTAAAAATAAGGTTGTTCAAGCATGCTCTGAGAATTTCGTACAGAAGACGAATTATATTTTATTTTTTTGAAAATTTTACTAAAAAGCCACAATTTTGTGGAAAATCGTCAGAAATTGAACTGATAATGTGGAAATGTCGATGAATCCACGAGAATGCAATTTCCTCAATACATTGAAAATTTACTATCAGGCATCGATGTCATCGGAACGATAAGAACGTGAGAATTTTCGCGTTGAAATTTTCCCATGTCAAACAATTTGGCGGAATCGCTAAAGAAAATTCCTCTTATATTTCATGACTAATGCTAGATTTTCTTTTATCGAGAACAACAAAATTTAGTGGAACAACCAATTTATAAGAATTCGGCCGAAAAGTGGGCGCCAATTTTTTTCTGTTGTCTTTTTGAATCAGGTTTTTCGAAAAGACAATTTTGAGAAAAATATATAAATTTGATTGAAAATCTCACAAATATTCTTGAAATGTTGAGAGCTCCGGCGATTGAATTTTAAATTGAAGTTATGAAAAGGCAAATAAAAATTAACAAGAACTCCTCAAAAACTTGAGGGATAAATATAAAAAATCAAACCAAAACTAAAATCATTTATTGGTGAAAATTGACACAAAATATTCCAGAAAATTGAAATATGTGGCAAGCAGAAAATGAAGAATTGTGGGTAAAGGATGGAGCTTCTCGGGAAAACATCGAATTGTGGCAAAAAATTCAGAAATTCCAAAGGAAAAATCTAATATGCCCGTGAGAAAACTTCATTGACCTAAAAAATTCATGAAAAACTTATGAGTAGAATGGAAATCTATCGTTTCCACTGTTGAGTCGGCTCTGATTATCGCCAACTTTATCCCTGGACCTGTACATTGTACAATTTGAATTAGATAAGAGTTTATGAGCAATTTCCACATTGAATATGAGCTGATATAACCTAGCACGAATTTATATTCATATACGGAGATAATTCCTCTAGTTTTGAATTATAGCCACAATGTATAATAAAGCAATGGTTTACAAGTGGTTTTTGATACAATAAATGTGTATTTATTTGGTCTGGAAATGTACAGAGAGGATAGAGGACCGGTTCAAGTTCTCAACTATTATCATTATTATTATTATTATATAAGAAGAAGCTTAGCTATAGTGATATTATATGAATTATGTTGGCTGTATTGTAATAATTTAATACGCTCATAACACTATATCATCTGCAATTATTTCGTTATTCTTTTCGATGATGAATGCCATGTAGACACCGCCTTTTATATCGATACATCTCTCTCTTTCCATCTTCTTATATATGATATTGTATAAATTGTCCTCCATTGGTATAACTAACGGCTCTCCCTTATTGTATATAAGCGTTCCGCCGCTGCCTGCCAATATGCTGTATATCAAAAGCGACTGTATAAAATAAACGTTCTCTTTATGCTGAATCGTTTTGTTCAAATTTATGACTTCAATATATTTATATGGAAGGCAATTTTGTTATAGAAGAAGTTCTATTCGCTCTCTCTAGCCCGTTATATTCATATCTATACATGTATGTGTGTATGTTCCCCCATTCGGTTTTCTAGTTCAAATACCATAATATAAGACTACCATAGAAATAGTTTGCACCGATAATAGAAACATATTACCCTCTCACGACTTCAACGACTCGTTGCCATTACACTAAGGCTGGTTTATGGTGTTAATGCGCTCTATTATATTCGTTCGTTCGTCGGTGAATTATGCCCAGCTAAAATAGACACACAATTTCTATTTATTCCAGTCCGATATGCGATATAAGTGAGGATATCGTCCCCTAGAGCGGATCAAGAGAAGGTAGTCTCTAGATAATTTGTATTAGAGCGGCACATCGATAACTAATGTGAAGAAGTTAAAAGTTCTCCTACTGATTAACTGTCTTCGCAGAAATAGTGATCAAATATAGAAAGTTAGAACTGTTGAAATAGTCTCGTAATTTTATGGAATCCATTTTTGAAATTTGCCTCCCCTCTGTTATTGCCTTATAAGCGTATCGTATAGGATAAAAAAATAAATGTCGAAATAAATCAATGAACGATCGATCAGATGTGTATTATATTTGAACTATGATTGTTATTTAATTGATTGTGACAAATTATCAAAATGCCAAACTGGCCCAAAATGGTTAGTTGAGACTTACGAAAATCTTAAGTGAACTTACAGGCCTGCACCTTGGCAATCATAATTACAATGATTTAGGTACGTTAGAATAGGAATAATAATTAGGTACTTATAATTATTGTTATTGAAGTATGTAGCTGGTCGATGTTGTAATTACGGCGGACATACCTATATGAAGATGCAGGTGTAAAATAAATGGCAGCAATAAAAATACCCAGCTGTAAATGTGATTTATTCAGATCTCATCATTCTTTATTTATCTTCAGTAGTCTACTGCCAATAAATCTGCCGGATTAAGGATCCATTGTCCCTGTTTTATTTATTATAACCATTAACACTAGTAATAATGCATTTGTTATCCTTCAGAGGATCATATTTTATAGCCGTGTCAGCAGCGGTAGCACATATGTATGTGTATACCTCTATATGTGCTGCTCACAGTCAGACTAAGCATTCTCTCTCCCCATATAGACACATATATACATATATATACCTATATGGATATATATAGGTGTATATACATAGAAAGACACGCACACATTGGAAAGAGAACAGAAGCCAGTCTTGAGGATTAATGGTGTGCGGTATACCTTTTCGAGCATAGCGACTGAATATCTCCAACATAAATCAGTAACAAATACTGTGTTCTATCATTTGTTGTGTGAATGTCATCCATTTTACGCCCATATAATGCCACATACAGTATTATTAATATGTGAAAAAGAGACGCACGCCATTACAACGACCTGAACCCATCAATTATAGACGAATTTTACCGTTGGAAATCTCATCGATATAATCGAGCCCCAAAACAATTTCTAAACCAAAATTGTCTGTAAATAATGACTACAAATAGAATAAGTTCTATTAACGTATGTATCTTTGTGCGTGAGTTTTTTTTGTTTTTGTAATTCGATCGTTAATGGAAACAACATGATGAATTTACCGCTTCAGTAGTTTTCGCATCATATGTACAAAAGATAGTTTTTGCTTTACTCCAGTATATTCGCCCTTAATCATCATCACCATCATCATCATCATCATCGGGACATGTTTCACTATTCTTTTATGCTTTGATAGATGTGTCAGTTCTGGGACAGGTATTGTTGAGGTTAGATAAATGACGGCTAAGCAAGGAAGCAAAACAATCTCTTTTGTTGGTGTTAATTTAGTCTTTGCTGACGAGACCCCTACATATATAACAACAACAACAACAATAATAACAACCGGTATATCAAGATCTATCGCGACCACATCTGCTCGTTCAAAAACGACACGCTATGTATTTTTGTTCTTTTATTATTTTTTTTTTGTCCTATGATTTATTACGGTACCATCACCAATAATAATAATAATAATAATAATAATGATGATGATGATGAAAATATTAATGGAGGTGATGTGGCCTTTTATTAATTTTTTGATAAATTGGGAGGTGGTGATGATTTTCTGGATTGTTATGGGAGTATCGTCCGAGAGCGGTTCGTTTTCAGGAACAAGCCGTCTAATCCGTCAATGACACAGAATGGGTTGGAGGCGGTCTAAATGGAGAGAGCCTCCAACATACACTCACACACACACATATTTGTTTGCCCTTGTCATTCAACAGTTTGTCACTAACCGAAAGGCGACCAACTCGGTGGAATGGCTTGTATCTGTCTGGCACACTCGAATCATTTATCATTTCGCCATATTTCTCAAGCTGTCAAGTCGGTTTTCTCTCGTTTGCTAGCTTATACAATAATACAACTACAATATATATATATATGTATGTGTATAACCACCACTATTATTCTACGAACTAGACCGCATACAAAGACAGACGCCCCATCGAGCCCTCCTTCAATTAATATTAGAAATAGACGTTTTGTGTGCAAATAAGTATTAAGTAAGAAGGTCTGCTAATGACAAGGCCGGATGCGGTGGATGGAGGAGCCGAACACTGAGGAGGTCTCTCCGATCAAACGCCAAGACCCTTCTATATTAATGAAAAACGGCATTCATATCGACGACAAGCCGAAATTATCACTATTGTCAATTATACAGAATCGCGTCCATGTGGAAAAATTCCTGACATACAAAAAATATCCAACTGTATACATATGTCGAGCTTTAGAAAATGTCCTTTTGAAGACAACCGACTAGTACCATAATAACATAAATCTGGATGACATAAAACTATATAATACCCCCAAAACATTGTGAATGAATCGAAATTTACCCGTTTTTTTTTTTTGTTGTTGTTGCTGTTGTTATGTCTGAAATATTTATATTATAAGGACAACTGAATGTGTAGATTATGTTTGTTTGTGTTCGCCGCCTGTATTGGAAAAAACGATTGGAAAAAATCCATCCGACTTATAGTTTAAATACCAGTAGTCGTCGTTAATCAGGTAGCTATAGTCTGGACTTAAAGCTCCTCTTTTATACCGAACAATCACTAGGTAACACACAAAAAACTACCGGAATCTTCAATAAAATACAACGAATTTATAAATAAATAATATTCAATTGAATTAATAGAATAAATTCTACTAAAAAAGACTTCAACAAATTAACAATTCTCATATATGAAAATAACATCAATCATCTATCTTCACGTTGAAATATTAATTAAGCTGACCTTGATGCTATAATAACAATATATTAAAGGCCATAAATCAAATCTATCTTCTGATTATGATGGATGATGTTGGAGTGCTATTTATTTTTTTCCATTCTAAAAGAATAATAACAAATAAATTCATCAATATATCATGCTTCACATTTTCTATTCACAAAAATGAATCTAAATAACATAAACTAATAATAAAAGACCTTAAAAATTTTAGTTAGATATTAAATTTTAGTTTTAGTGACCGAAAAATTTATTGCTACCGTTAAAATATAGTTTATTGTATTTATTTATATTATTTTCACCTTGAAAATTGTCTAGAATTAATATTTATATTATTATTAATAGTAACTCACCTTGTAAACAATTTCAACTATCTGATCAAAATTAATAAATCACGAACAAAAATATACGACAATTTTTAACGATAGACATAACAAATGTCGCTAATTTTATTTACTAAAGTGACAGCTCATTATTTATTATACAATATGTAGTTATATTGCGTCTTATTTGCTACAATTTTATAAAATTTTAATTATGCCTGCATTATTGAGCAGATGTTTTAATATTAAGCTCGCTTTATACATCGACTAGATATACAGAACTATCTCGGATTCTTAATGCATTTTTAACTATTTTATTTAACTCAATTTTTTTTTTTTTGTAATTTCAAATTATAGTCGTTGTCGTGGAGCAGATAGGATGGAATGTATGGGCACCCTAGCGATAGTACACCTTCCGTGACAAACATTCCCCGTTAATATTTCCTTTGCGTGTTTATATCAGTCAGTTACGTCCAATAATTACATATTGTCTCGCTCTGGCACTCACTAATATTGTTATCACCGCCTTGTTCCATTGTTTCATTTCATCTAATTGCCGCCTGTCATAGATAATTCACTTAACATGAATCAAACTATAACCTTAGATACGAATGTATGTATACTATATTTAAAGCTTAGGGTATTAGAACACCAAAAAATTAAATAATGATACTGAAGAAAATGAGGGGCATCAATAAACAACAATAACTACAACAACAACAACAACAACAAGAGAGGAAATTGTCGATTGTTGGGTTATTTATCATTTTTATATGTGAATGTTGGAAGGTTTTAATGCCCGGATATGCCAACAAATATAGGGAGATTATGAAAAATGAGTTATATGAGTATTATGTGTATTTTTATAAATTATAGTTAAAAATAAATATCTAGATACTTTCAATTATTATTTGAGCAATTTATAATATGAATTGATCTTTTAAACACACTTTCAAATTATCTATAAATATACTAGATTTATAGTGTTGTTTATAAAAATTTTGCGTAAGGTCCGATTTATAATGAGTGCTGACGACGCTAATGCTATATTTCAATAAGACAGTTTATTCGAGATGTCTGCTATAAATTCAACTTTGGCGGTGAAATAGTTTTTCGAGTAAAATATTGACAATTCTCTTCTAACCCTAAACCTCAAAATTTATAACACAAAGTTATACATCTCTGTAGGGTGATAATGATAAGATAGCAAAAGTTTTTTTTACGATGATTTTTGGAAATTTTTAATGCCCCTAAATCGAGCTCAATTTCATCGAAATCCAGTTGATTATACTGGAAATAGGCGTGCGATAAAGACTTGGGCCAAAAAGTGTTTGTTCTAATTTAAAACCAGAAGATCGAGTGAAAATTGTGAAATTTAGAACCAACAATTTGTCAGGTGTCAGAAACGATAATCTATTTTTTCAAACTCCGGAAATGACAGAAAGAATAAATTGGAGTTGTTGACTGGACAATTCTTTTAAGTGATTCGATTTTCAGGAATTTTCTAAACATTAGGTCGGCTATCCTTATACTATATGTCGAAATTTGCAGATTTTTACAGCTATCTTTTGATAATCTGTATTTTTGTCGAAGATTTTGTAATTTTTTTCGTGAATATATCGATAATTCGACCTTTTTTCGAGTCTCTTAGAAATGTTTTTTCGACTTTCAGTGAATTGTTCGAAAGTTTGGTCGTCCCAATATCATTCTAAAATTCTCGTCTCGTCTCGTTTTTTAACCATTTTAAAACAATTTTTTAATTTTTAAAATTTGATATTTCATCCGAATTTTCATTTTATCATGCCTTTGTATCGCCCAGCAAGTTTTTTTTTGCTGTAACTTCAAGAATTGAGATTAGAAATTTTCCTGCTAAATAGAAATGTTAACAACTCAAATTACATGGTTTTCAGTCGAAATTTGATACTTGTTGGCGTTTTCGAAGAATTTATGTCATATCATATGCTTCGCAAACTTGTCCATAATTGAAATTTTCCATTTTTCGGTATTTTTTGACAATTTCAATTATGAGAAATGATATTCTTCACTGACTTTCTCTAATTTTACTGAGATTTGCAATTTTTTTTGAGATCAAAATCAAATCTTGTCTTTAACTTCATAACAGAATTTTTTAAATATTTTAGAGCCCTGATGAAAAAATGACAAACGAATTGCGTCATTGTCGCCCAGCATCCTAAACAAACAGACTATGATCGACAACATATTTCGAAATCCACCAAATTGTCACAAAACCAAACACAGTTACGGTTACAAAACACTCTATAATTGTTGACAATTCAATTGTTTATTCAACTGTTTATCCCATACTTGTATTTTATTTCGCTATATAAATAATGTGAAACAAAAAACTATACATCGATATATTGCAAAATTTCATCAACATCACACAATCATATGATCAAAAATTGTCGGTATATACGTTTGATGTTAAAAGTTCTGAATTAAATTCGATTTTCAGTTCTTTTGTCGGTGTCCGGATGCGTTTTGCGAATACCAAAAACACAAACAACAACAACAACAACACCAAAAATAAAAAACAATGCCTATTACCATTTCCAAAGTATGCCTGTCGTCGTTGTCGTGCATAATTTATAAGTCAACTTAGAAATGCGATGTTTGGTTTGAAAAACTTACCGAAATTGTTTCACAGTCAATTCGGACAATTTATAGTTATTTTTGTATTGAACAACCAGACGGAAGACACATGGGCAGAAATATTTCGCGGCAATAATTTTTTTCTGGTACAAATCAAAAAAATAATAAAAAACTTTATCAATTTTATTATTTAAATAATATCAAATTAAGTAGGTATATACGTTTTGGTATGTTGGAATTGATGTTATCGTTTATTCGTGACTGACGTCTAGTTGACATTCGTCGTTGTATTTATCCAACAACGAAGTAAATCCTAATAAAGAGGCAGAAAGTAGCGGACATCCATCGGCATTTCGTCGTTTCTGATTCAGATGCTAACGATACCTTATCAAATGGAATTTAAAAATAATTATAAACGAAACAAGAGAACCGAGAACGAGTTGCAGGCATGTCTGTCCATCAACTTTAAAGTTGGACTGTTAACGAGTTCAGAAGCTCTCCCTGTTATAGCTCTTCGGATTGTTGATGGCTGCTTGATAGCAACTGGTAGAATGCATCAAGAATATCAAATATCATTGAAATGGATAAACACTTGTAATCAATGGTATTTGAAGAATTGACTTTAAAATGATAATTCTCCATTTTTTTATTTATCTATGTTATAAATGTGAAAATCTAATCAAAATTAATGATATGGATGTTTTTGACCATTTATGTTCAACTGTAATTTTAATGTTGTTGGAGAAGCTACAAATTACAGACTTAAATAGAAACCATTCTCATAAATAGAAAACATCTGAAGAAGTCATTGAAATATACCGAGTATTCCAAGAATAATCCTTTTGAAATGTCTCGTTATTGACGTGATAAAACTCCCAATATCCACTATCAATTGGCACGAAATCGATAAAATCAATTATTTATTTGATTGAAGAGATCGATAGCCTCAATAAATAATGAACAAAGTTTATTAAATGAGGTGTCAAAATTTACACCGGTCCTGCTTTTAGCTTTCAAATCGTTTTGATCTCGTGCTCGTATTCCCTTTTACTTCACATACTCTCTCTCTGTTGGTAGAAAAGATTTACGATCGTTTTACGAGCGACAGCACCATCAAGTTGAGATGCGAAATGCGATCCTGCCCGTCTTATTTATGTTAAAGTTCCTTTACAGTTTTTAACACTTTGACGTGTAAAAGAGCCGAATATAACGGTTGATTGACTGTCTTGATCGTATAAGGATGGACATGGTTGTTGGGACTGCGGCCGTTATTGGGCTAGGCCTTTGACTACATGACGGCCGTCGTATAAGCAACAATAACAACAACAACAACCAACAACAACAACGAACATTAACAACATTTATTCTCTTTAACTCAATGGTGATTGCAGCTCTTGTGCAGCCGCAGGACGTGCGTGTTTCCGCCATCTTTGTCGACGACGTCACTGGTACAGGACGGCCCACTGGCCAAGTCTCCGCCTCTCGCAACGTTTACGAGAACTGGTAGAGGCTGAAGGAAGGACTCGACCAGTGGCGGATAATAGAAATCCAAATATTAACAACAAACCAAATTACGGAATATTCCCAATCAAATCAAGTGACAACAGAACAACTCAGTACATAACATAATATGCAATAGTTGCTAATTGATAAATTAAATAACACTTTTTTAAGAAAAATCAATTTGCTATTGACTGAATCAATTTTAAAGTGGCAAATTTTTGTGCGATTTTGAGAATATTTCGCAATTTAGAAGCTTTCTCTCCGAGTAACTGATGAGAAACAAATACAGAGCTTTGTTCACAAGCTCTACCTGTCTGATTTTTAAACAAAGTTTGAGCTTTCGGTAATCTGAACCTTATTTTTTCAAAGAAAAGCGATATCAAAGTATTGTCTTCTCGAGAAGATTTCAATAATATCAAATTTTGACTCTATTAAGTAGGCTTGAGACTGTACTTCATTAAGAGTCAGCCTACTAGATGTGCAGTTTTCGAGAATAGGCACTATTTAAGAAATAATTGTAGACTCAAAATGTTATTGGATGCAGAATGACGTCATCTCGTTCAAGAACTTTGACTTGAATGCCGATAGTTCGATGAGAAATCTGATTCCAGGAGCTGATAGAGCTCAAAAAGTGACAGTGAGAAAGTAGTTTCCTCGAACAAGACATGAACAAGTAAAATCGAAATTACAGAATTTCATTCTCTTTTATGCATATACAGCCCAAATCAATAGTGAGAGTATAAATTTCTCTATAGTGAAGTTTTACTGAGAAGGAACTGTCTATAGCGAAACTCGAAAACTTGAATATTCATTGTTTTTATGATTATGTGATCTAGGCTCAATTTTTACGAAATCCCCATGTAGAGGGTCGAACTTCAACCACCCTGTATGTATCGTAAAACAGTTGGATAATTAGGAGAGTTTTGTCTTTCAATTTGTTTGCTCCTTCTTCTGAGAAATGATGAAATCTTGGTGTCTATTTTTGTGGGATTCTTGTTGATGTTGCCTGTTTGCTGGGCCGCTACTGGGGCTAGATCGCCTGTCATTTTGTACAGACTAAAGCAGGATAGCGGATTGAGCGAGTCTGGCTAAAGTGGCTGAGAATGACTAGCTGACTATAAACAGGCGCTGCGAGCGGTGCTCTTCAAAGAGCCAAACGCTGATGGTTGAAAGTGCCTTCGGTAATAAATCGACAGAATCAGCGCTGCTATTCATAAAAGTTGCCGCTATCGCATTAATTATGAACCTGCTGTTTGAAAATAATAATAATAATAATAATAATAAAAATAAAAACTAACACGATATACCTTGCCTTGTCTAAAACTAAAACAGTTTGCATATGGATATCATAAATTATATTGTCGAATTGATAACGACAATGCCAACATTTGAAATATTCAATACAACATTCTCGGCAAATTTAAATCAAGCCAAATATTTTGTAGTCGTTGTTTGAATTTTTCTACCATTCTTTCTCCCCCTTTATAGAAACGAGTTAATAGTCAACGCAAGGTTGTGTCACTTTAATTAACCTGACACAATCAACAAATATACATTGTATCAGTTGATAAATGTTATACGGGTAGCGCCTGCATAAAGATATAAAATCAACTGACAAGTCTACAAGTTTTCCAATTCTTTGGTTTTAGTAACAATTCCGTATTTCATAACTGATTGATTGATGGTTCGAAAATTTTTCGAAATTGCTTGATTAAAATTATCTAAATTTATCGAGTATAATCAGTATTGTAATGCATAGTATTAGGTGAAGGTCTAGAAATATATGTATACAGATTAAGGACTAATTAATTGCCTCGTAAACGGGTAGCGAGCGAGAGAAACACAACGATAACAGTGCTAATGAGATTAACCAACAACCAGTGCAGTATAAGTGGCTTAATTGATAGTTCAGCTCAGTATAAAATAAAGGAGATAGCCATGTAAGAACGTATGTAACTTGTACATTTTTTTACAG
>JAZBGZ010000062.1:41705-51873 GCA_037414795.1 Stenodera caucasica
CGATAATGTCAATATACTAGCAACGATTTAAGCCGCATTAAAACCACTATAGTCATATATTTATATTTTATATATACATATTGAATTAATTGGACACCCACAGTTCTGTGATAGGTGCGAACTTGGTTAGATAAGCCGTTGAAATACACACCGCCACCTTCTTCATTGTAGAGTGCTGTCGCTATACGATATCTATATACCTACCTATACATATATGTGTATGTGTATATACGTATATATGTATGTGAACGTGTCTAGATACAGGTATGTATACTGACGACATTACGTTTATATATCGTACGTGTTAATCCCTTATCTAATTTGCATTTTCGTGTCGTGAATTGCAAAACTGCCAGTTCGGATCAACCACTTATCTGACATTTACACCCGACTACTTGAATCTAATTATTATTTATGGAGGCGTTCGCCTTACTCCAACACACTTTTATTACTTCATCAGATACCAGCCGACAAGCCATTGTTTTAATTTATGGATATTTGCCCACGTCAGACTCAATTCCGTTTCGTTCTTTCTAAACGATAACAAACGAGAGGAAATCCAAATCAACTCTTCAATGTTTATTAATAATAACAACAACAACAACAACAACAACAAAAAATATGGGGAACATTTCGAGAAAATTTCATCACCTCCATCGCCAAATTGCGCTATAAATAAATTCAGTGAGGCTACTAGAGTGAATAAAGTAATTGAACCGCAACAAAACAAAGAGACAGAATAATGAATGGTTTTATTGTTGTGTTGTTTTTTGTTGCAGTTGTCCAGCTAGTGGAGCATTTAGTGAGACAAGAGTCCTAGGGATATAATAAGTGTATGCTAGTTTGTTTTTTTTTAGTCGTTCATACAACGACATCCCCTTGGGTGACATAATTTCCGTTTTATAAACGTGCTGCCGGTCCTCCAGTGTGATTAATGTACCAGATTCCATTAAGCAATGATGTTTTTGTTTGTGATAATGAGCCTCTAGCTGTATGACTCACAATTTCCATCTAATCAAAATAATCACAATCATTCTTTGATTATCGGCAATTATTTTTCGATAATTTCTAATGAAACGTGAAGAATTTTCGTCCAGTTTTTCGCTTTTTCGAACTTGTCAAGTCATCGTCTCGAGTTAGAAGTGAACTCAACCCTGTCGTCTTGAACTAACCGAGCATAGTGGATGATTGATGCGAGCGATTCATCTTCGTTATTGCCGTCTATGACATTCTTCCAACTTTTCTTTGTACATAATTAGCGATAAAGTCGACGATGTCTGTGATATTTATGATGAATATCGTCACACATATGCCATATTCTTCAATTTATTGTTGAAATTCACATGTAAATATGCTATGCAAAATGGTCCTTTCGCTACCAATTGTGTCAATTCATCAATGTCGGACAGTTGAGAATTCATAATAAACTGTGGTGTAACAATTGGGATATGGATGCGGTTCAACTCTGATGGGACAAACACTAACGGTCTGACCTATGTGATCAATCACATGACAGTGGAGTTCATGCTTAGCAATCAATCAGGACTGGCTTCATTCTCTACATTTGCCCATTAACAATCCTGCTAATCACCAACTACTCCAATATGAGCCAAATCGCCATTATTCCCACATTGGATAAAAATGAAATAAATATATAAGATACAAATCATAGTTTTTTTTTTTCTAAATTTAATTACCTATAGCTCGTTGCGGCTTCTTCGCAGCCGATTGTGATTGTGAATGATATAACTTCATTTATTACAATGACGGGTATAAAGATATATCCATCTTTAGACATAACTCCAAACGCTTATACAACGTATAGAATTAACTCAATAGAAATGGTTACCATAAATGGATTAGTAATGGATCCGACCAACTACCATTGTGGTTAAGTGGCAATTAGACAATTCAAGACCAATTGACACTTTATTTACAAATGTCAATCTGTTATTTACCTTGCTTTTATCATATTTCCAGTTTTGCTCCAATCTCGAAGAGCACAAGCATCATCTATAGATCATTCTAAAATAAGAGTGCTCAACATACTTGATTTTTATCAAAGTAAACACAAAACGCTCACAAATCGATCTGTCAAGAATGAAAAAAATTGATTTGAATATTATGAATTATTCAAGAGAAGTTTTGCTGCAAAAATTTCGAATTCGAGATTGTAATTTTTATTCGATTTTTGGTACTGTTGTTCAAAAATCTGTTATAATTGTGATATTTTGGAGAATTGTAGAGTGTGAATAAATTTGTTTATGGAATTGCGAATTTTTTCCTCGAAAAAGTAAATAATTATACTGGGAAATTCTACGGAAAATTAGTTAGATTCATCAAACAAGATAAGACTTCCACAAAAATATGTTTAGTTCCGATCAAAAGCTGTCAAAATTCTGTACTCAACAACTCCAACTATAGAAGACTAGATCAAAAAAATTGGTATTTCTTTAAAAACCAAAAAAAAAATTTTGGTTATGAAAACATTTATTAAATTCACACTAACGAATGCACGACTTCAATTAGAAATATCCACTTGGGAAAATTGTTGAAATTTCTGGATGGCGGATAATTTTAATTTAACAGAGAAATCTCGAATTTTCATCAGAGTAATATAAACTGAAAATTGATCCAAAGTTTCATAGAATACAATGACCAAATTACTGAAAAAAAATTTGGCTTGAATCATAAAACTTAAGGGTTGAAAATTTTGCTTTGTCACTGGGATAATTAAAATGTGACTAGAACAACAAGAACTTATCGGTAGAAAATCAAAAATCAGAAAGCAGCAATATTTTTGTCCTGATCGACTGAAAAAGTGAAAATTCTGGATTTATTGTTGCAATACAACACTTTTGTCTTGAAACGGCCTGTAATGCGATTTCCTTCGTAATTGTCCAAATATCCTTTTGTTTACTGAAAGTTAATAAAAAACAATATAAATTGTATCCAGTTATCGTATATTTGAAAGCCAGAACGAGCAGGTGTTAAATGTCCTTCATTACTAAGAAACCGGCCTATTGTTTCGATAATTTGCCAAGTGTGGAATGGTATTCTAGTCAAGACCCTTACGACCATCTAAACAATTTACGATACTTTGTCTTTCTGTCCTTATCCAATTCCGTTTCCTTTTATTCCATATCAAGTTTAACGACATTAGATTTTATTAGACGACTATAAAAATGATGTCCCATTCGGATCGCTCCCTCGGCAATAATTTTTGTTAAAAGGCGTCAATTAAGAACGTTATTGATCCGAATAATATTCGGTATTTTTACGAAATTTTCATGTTCAACTATCGAATTGAAGTCGGAAAAAATTAATGTTCGTGTAGGTGTAGAAAAGAAAGAAAAAGAGACAGTTGCACAACCATCATTAACGATAACCATCGCGCCTGCCACAGTCCTCGTTCAAGACAAATGGAGGTGCGAGCTGACAGCGAGCCCATTTAGTCGGGAAGTTGTAATTATAAGGCGTGGTGATGACGATGATGATGACGATGATGATGATGATGATAATGATAGTGGTGATGGACGCACAACATAGCCAACACCGTTGGATGCACATGAAGATGAATAGAATTTGTCGCCAATAGATTTTAGAAACATCGAAATTATTGATTTTAATTGATAATAATTTAGTCTTTAATTGAGACGGAATGAATTGCGAAAGTTTCATGAATGACCCAACATTAATTATTGGCAAATGAACTGGAATTTTGTCGTTTTTTCTCATTATCAATCAATTTAATATTCTTTTAGAAGAGACGATCGGTGATATCGGCGTAATAGTAGCAATGACGTCGACAACAACCACCACAACAACAATAACAACAACGAAATGTGCGGCTTCCAAGTGATAAATGTGTTCGACTACAAACAATATGCCTCCTTTTTCGACGTAAAGAAAATAATGTTGGAGATTTGTTGTAAGTCAAGCTGCATGGAAATTAGCAGCGAATGCCATTAATAACGTTCGATAGCTTATTGTTGGGCCGTCAGTTTTCTATTATGTCGAGGTCGGGATCATCAATCTCTTCGTGTGTTGTTCGTTCATCGGTTTTTTTTTCCTCTCCCTCTCTTTTTCGTTTCGTTCTGTCTATTTGCGAGGCGACCGCGGCGGCTTCCGCGGCCTCGACCCCCGCACATGACAAACGACAGCTGCCTAGCTCTTGACGGCTGCCTATCAACATTTATAAATGGCACCCACGATGAATACACCCCGGATACCCAGAATAATAACAATACAACTAGACACTTGCACAAAAATAGATGCTAATGACGAAACTTTCCCGTTTTATTCCAGAATCTACAGGCAACCCTGTCTATAGTGCACTAGAAAACTGTAAACATCGCTCCACCAATAATCCCACAATAAACAAACGTTTATTTCTCCATTGTTTAGATTAATTTTATTAGTATTTAAACTGAATTATGATGATTGTCCTTTTTATAGATTGATAAAGAATATTTATAATTAATCTATAAAATCCTTTATTCTTTATAATAAAAATTCAAATACTAAAATTATAAATAATTTAATCTTGGTTGGTTTTATTGAATAATCGTAAACTAGAAATTTTATTACAAGTCTGATGTGATCATAAAATTTTAATGAAATTCAACGACAACAACAACAACGAAAATTGACCAAAATTCCCACCCCCTCTCCACCACATCTTCCAAATATATCTTCTAAAGTTTCGCTAAACAACTAATTTAATCTTATGTTAATTGTCGGAGCTGTCTTGTTCGTTTTAATGCGTTCTCAGTTGTTATAAATAATACCCGCATCGCTGTATTTCTGTTTATAACGAATGCGTTAGATTTTATCGGTTGACAAAATGTGTGTAAACAGAGAGGGTCCACATTGTCTTTGTATCATGTTACAAATTCCCTATTTTATATAGACGACGATTTTTCTTTATTTAGTGGTAGTTCTTTTTTCTTGCGTCGTCCCCTTTTGTTTCTTATTGCCAAGTTCGTTTGGCAGACACAACGATAAAATCGTACTTTATTAGTTCATTAAATTGGGTAACTTATAGTAGAAATCTAATCTTTACAAATTTGTTTATAGTTCTGACTTTATGGTATTTGCCAAATATGCTCGAATATTACACAAAATTCGAAAAATATAACCTAATTTCGCTCGCAAGCGCTTTTAACGACTGGAAATGGGCCATTTAAACACAAACAAGGGATTATTTTTAGTCAATGAATTTTTAAAGAGAACTTCGTGTCAGTTCTCTTTTATTTGAAGGAGAGAATCGATCAAAGATGATCCTGCAATATCAGATTCTTGAAAATATCCCAAATCGGCTCAAGATTATTGCATATTTGTAACGATAATTCGACAACATTTCCAAAAGCTATAATGTGATATAAACGAAGTCTCAGACTATAATATTATTGAGTTCCTGCCATTTTCACATCTATGATTGAACTTGCAAATTCGAGCATTTCTGAGCGAGTTGCAGAATTTGTTTGAGGTCCAACTGTCTCGAAAGTGGTGTTTTTTAGGGTCGAGATCGATCTATTTATCAAAAATTCACAAAATCTGGAAGTCTGGTCCTTTACCGGTTAGTTTGCTTTTAAAATTTCATAAGTGTCTTCTATTTTTAACCAATTGAAGGTATATAAATGAGGATTGGTTTCGGTTGTAACTACCTGTTCGGCGACGGTTCTTTGATGAATTTCAATTGTCATAACAAATCTTACAGTTATTGTACACCAATTTTCGGAATAATATTTTACAATTTGTTAAACATTCAAAATTTAAGTGGATTACAATTTTCGTCGGTTTTATGGTGGGTTCGTCGAATTTTGACAGGGCCTTTCAACAATTGTAAATCTTCCACAACTTGGCACAATTTCATCAAAATTCAGGTATATAATCGAAACCTTTTTCGGTTAGACATTTTTCGAATTAGAGACATATTTATTGCTTTCAATGTTTAGAATTAATAATAACCGGAAAAAATAATTGAATAAAACAAAGATCGATGTCTGTAAATTGCATCCCATCAATTTTCGAAAAGGGAATGGCATGGTTGGAACGTTTAGTAATTTGAATATATTATCCTTACTCCGGTTTTATTTGTAAAGAGCAAGTTAGTTGGACTGTATCCAAAACTAAAAGCGGCGCCAAGTCTGTTTGTAATTGGTGTAATTCTTCATGACACTTTGAATTAAGTGAGTGTTTAAGTTTTCAAAGCTTTGATCCAGTAGTAAAGATGAATCATAACGTGTTTGCGTTTGATTTTCAAAATAATAGGTACCGAAAAATACGACAGGGAAAACCTGTTGACAAAACTTCAACCTTTACCTGGACTGGTCGTAAATTTACAAGTAACAAAACTGTAAGTCATAACAGTAAAAATATCGTTGTGACAACTAATCCAATTGTAGAGGAAGTTTGAGATTGTTAAATTTAAGTGGATTACTCAGTGTCTCTGAGAAATTTGAATATCGAGAAATTTACAACATAACGATTCGATTTTGACACTTGTTTAAAGACGGCTTAAAGTTATTGTTTGGAAAACTTCAACTTTAACTGGATTTCTTATTGCATAGCTGTAAGTCGGACTATTGTTCACTTAATTGCCAACTTTGTCCTGTCTACTTTCAAGAAAAATGTTTTCGAACAGATAGCGAATCGACAAATAGATCTGTTCGCTTTGAAATTTATTATTACATTGCATTCCAACTTTTAGTATTACATTCCAAGATTAAGTTAATTTCCCCAGTTACAAATAATTTTCGTTTATCAAAAATCGTGGAAAAAAAAAACACCGGGAAACTTTCCACTATTCAATCTATTTATCTGTTGAGTTATCGATAGAATTCCGATTTGTTTTTTATATGGCTGGAAATTTGAAAACAATCGAAAGACTGCAAGTTTTTCATTAAATTCTTGTCAGACGAAAGCGTTGTGTTTCTCATGTTAGTATGCTGAACACAACTGAAGCATCGGGAATGATAGAAATGCATCTACATTAGCATTGGATGTAGTTCTAAAGGGAATGCATTCATTCATCGGCCAAGAAACCAGCTCTCTTGGAATCGGCCGACGACGACTACTGCTGCACCAATAATTGGCTAGAGTCGGCGTTCAGAATAGTTTCAACGGATGCATGTTGAAAAAAACTGTCTTTTGCGAAATAGTATAAATAATTCCCGTTGAACAACGTCAATGGTAAAGGTCTGATTTATTGGACAACGTTGCGACAGTGATGGAAGTCGCGGAGAATAAACAATCAAAGGGCCGCAAATGCCGACAGAGAGGGTTTCCGCTGGATGACCTGTTCGATAATGAGACCGTCTGGGGGCCTTTTATGCTACAATAAATACAAAATAGACGCAAAAAATACAAGAGGAAATCGCGAAATCGACTCTATTCAATTCCAACGAAAACAGCAAATTTACGTCAAATTCGGCAAGAACCTGTGGAATAGTTTCAAAAAATCCAACAAAGAATTGATTAATTGTTTTCTATAATCTCATATGCTGAGGGCATCAGGAACAAGAATTATAAATAGGAGTAAAATGGCCAGTTCTTGTTGGACAAGAGACGACATTGTTGTAGTCTTATAAAATTCAGTTTGAGTTAATCACAGACATTTATATTGTGTCCGAGACTTAGTGATTGATCTATTTTTTACCTCTAATTAACTAACTAATTAACGCTGATATCCATGAAGCCGGTCGTATTAACGGACGTGTTTATCGACAAATCTGTCAGATGTGTGATGGAAAGCGTGAAATGATTTATGGCACTATTAGGTAATACGCCTGAAAGGCTATTGTTTCTGGAAACGTCTCTCGATTTCTCGATACGATCTAATTATACTTGTCAATCGGTTAATATTTCAGCAGATTCCTCTGTTGAAACATTTACGACAACATTGTCTCTATATTGATGTTGTGAATTGAAATAAAATTGGCCCTATAGTTTGTGTTGTTGTTCATTTCCGTATTACATGTTAAACTGCTACTGATTGCTTGTTGGGACATCTTGAAATGTTGTCGAAGCGGTGAACTTCAAAGCTTCCAGAGGGTCTGTCGTCGTCACCAACTTCATGGGTGGTAGAAAACCGACAAGCTAGAAACGTGGCGGTATTAGCGCTTTGTCATGGCTATAGACTTTTACAATATAGAAAGAATTTGTATTTTAGAGTAGGGGTATGAGTTGGGGCACATGCGCTTCTCGACTATTTCGAGACCAAGGAGCGCTGTTTCGAATCGGACAGCATACCAGAGTTGTCCGTTGTGAAAGTGTGAGCGAATTATAACGAATCGTCGACAATTGTTCAATAATATCGTTACATATTTAAAACATTTATTTTATTATTATTTATTGTTATTGTGAATTTATTCCAAATGGTCGTGTTAGAAGGTGGAGGAATGTTGTCATCATCTGCTAATCAATATTTACAACCTGATTATTTATCACCGCTACCGACTACGGTAAGATTATTTTATTGCGAAATAGAGAAATTTTCGTGATTTAATATTTTTTTTTTTTGGATATTTTTACAGTTGGACGCGAAGAAAAGTCCATTAGCTTTGCTAGCGCAAACTTGCAGCCAAATCGGTGCTGATTCACCATCGTCAAAACCATTAATTTCGACCTTAGAGAAGCCGAAAAAAAATCAAGAAAATTCGACACGTTCACCGTCAGTTAAAGACAAAAATGAAAAATCCACACATAGAACTACACCGACCACTGAAAATAAATTAGTTTTTAAACCGTACGAAAATAATGTTGTCACAAAGAAAACTGATGAAAATCGACCAAATTCCAAATCGGGAAATACACAGTCTAATGATGATAAGAAATCTGAGAGTCCTGAAAGAAAATCCGTATCACCAGCTACTAGTTCATCAGCAACTCCAGAAACTGGAAAAACATCACCAACTGACAATAATAAATCATCAACACCGTCAGCTCGTGGTGCCAGTCCAATTATACGATCCGGTCTAGAAATTCTACAGGGCCATCCGAAAGATTCCCCATTAGGCGTGTACAAACATGGCTCTCTATCGTCGGGTTTATCAGGCAGTTTGAATGGTCTAGGTGGATTGTGTTGTCCACCTGGTTTAGAACACACAAATCCAGCATTTCGTCCACCGTTTCCTGGAGCGCCATTTTCCCATCATCATGCCGCCATGTTAGCAGCCGGCTATCCAGGCACTACACCAGGACCATATCTAGGTTATGCACGTGTCAAAACGCCATCAGGTGGTGAAGCTTTAGTTCCAGTGTGTAAAGACCCTTATTGTACCAGTTGTCAATTCAGCATGCACAATCAGCAATTGTTGATGAGCGGAACAACTGGGCCATGTCCCAGCGGTTGTACACAATGTGACCATCAAAAGTACAATTTAGCAATGGCAATGTCATTAGTGCCTCCACCCGGTCCTGTACCACCGTCATCTCTAGCTTATCCGCAATTGGGCCGGCCATATGTCTGTAATTGGATCGCTGGCGATACGTATTGCGGTAAACGTTGCGTCACATCTGAAGAATTGTTGCAACATTTGAGAACGCACACGAACAATTCGGATACAACAACAGCCACATCGACAGCTTCGCAATTATTGAATCCGCACTCATTATTCTCATCGGCGTCATCATTACATAGGCCCGGTTACCCGAATCCACCGCTAAGCCCATTATCGGCGGCCAGATATCATCCGTACGGTAAACCAACATTACCAACTTCATTGGCCGCTTCACCGTATAGTGCATTTAATCCGACGGCACTCGGACCGTACTATTCGCCGTATTCAGTGTATGGCCAACGTTTGGGGGCCGCTGCCGTCCATCCATAATAAACAGTGATGGGTCTTTGAATTGGGTGACGATACAAGAATGTGTCTGTGTTGTTGTTGGTCTGTTGCTACACTGTGATAACATGTAAATAATCATTAAAGTTGATGCTGATGAAGAATATTTCAAATGAAAAATTTTATGGAAATTACAAAGTGCAATGATAGCGGACTTGTTTTATTTATAAGGCAATCATTTATGAGAAATTGTCGATTTTTCTGTTTTATTATTATTTTTTAAATTATTTTACTTCAACTTATATTTTAACACACAAATCTTATTTGTATAGAACTGTAAGTAAATATTTCATGTTGAGTTTCGATATTGCTTTAAT